>JBBYHM010368278.1:0-77820 GCA_038381775.1 Adansonia rubrostipa | reverse complement strand
ATTTTAACTCATTTCTTTGCATCAAAAAAGATCAAAACCCATATCAAATTATGAATTTAGACTTTTGAATTAATCAAAACTTTTTTTTGAAGTTTAAATTAGATAAAAAAGGTTAATGTCACATGATCACCCTACTCTTCCCTATTTTATTGACTAAGATCACTATCAGCTACCTTATTTGCTAGAAAATCATTTCAGCATTTAGACTAGCCACCCTATGTCCATAACATTGGAAGCAAGTCACTCCCTATAGCCACTCTATAGCCACCAAGCTATCATCATTTTGTCCCCCTTGAGAAATAACCAAAAACAAGTCTAAATTGGCTCTAAAATGCTAGTATAAATAGACCACTTATATCTGAGCTAAAAAATATTAGATTCCAACTCATTTTTAGCTTCCAAAACATATTCTTGTAGTAAGAAAACCAAATTCTGTAGCTCTTCATTCAGCACCTAAAAACAGCCCCAAAACACTCACTCTCAACCTCTATATATTATAAAAATCACCCTCGTCCATACCAAAACCAAAACCTCATTGTTTCTCTTTTTTTTTTTGCTTATTAACAACAAGGAAAAGAGGAAAATTGAAGCTATCCCTGCTGCTCCAACTACTAGGCCAAAAATTGAAGTTTGTTTGTATAGCTTCTTACTCTATCACTTGCATTTTTTGTTTTTCAACATCTTCATCATTTTAGTGAGCTCTCCATGTTTCCATCAACCTTTTATGATTGTCATGCATTATTATGGCTTTTGGTTATGGTAGTTTAAGATTTGGATCCCTTAATGCCCCTTTGATGTGCAAAATGCCTTATTTTATCCTTATAAGTTTGATATCTCTTGCTTATGCATTTTATACCATATCCATGCATCTTGTTATCCTTAATCCATGCATGAATCATTATCCTAACACAGTTCAAGCACATTTATACATTAGCTTGCATAAATCATTATCATTTTCAGCATCCATAACATTTTCTTGTCAAAATGCATTACATTTTTTTTGTCTAGACCATTGGTAAAGTTAGTATTTCCATTCATGTTATATGCCATCCCCTTGTATGTTTATTGTCTTCCCCTTATCAAATGCATGTTTAATGGATATCAAAAAGTGATTTTCAAAACCTCCCTAAGCCAAGCATGTTAACCTCAACCAATGAGGACTAGCATGAACTTATTATTTTCCTTAAAGTTAGCATAAAAAAATTTTAGGGAAAATTAAGTTTTCTAGATCTGGAATCTTGGTTAAACGAGCTCAAATCTTTTAATTTTCCAACAAAAAATGGCCTTACACTCGTTCTTGAAATGTTCATGCCTTGTTCTTGAGTCAAAACCTTGAGTAGTATGATTAATGGGCTGTTTTATCATCCCAAACTACTTTGGGGCTATACAAATAGGTTTGTGATACTCATGCCACTCTTTCCTTTCAGTCATGGACGTTCAAATGTCAATGACTTGAGTTTAGACCCATGAACATAAAGAAAATAAGAAATATCCCCTGCTTTACTTTTACCCTGCTGGTAGCACAACTATTGTAAATTAAAAAATCACTCTAAAATTTTAAATGATTTTTCATGAATTTTTTGATATTTTTCTCTGAAAGTGAGTCGAAATATTTTTAAAATGAGGTCTTATTCACCCTCGGATTAGTCTGGATGAAAGAGTTATGATTTTTTAAACCTAGACTATCCAAAATCCCTATAGTGCACAAAGTGCATTCTGGTTAGGCCTTTTGGGCCTACTAAACGATTTTTCCAAATCCAGCTAGCATTTTTCCTTAAAAATTCATGAAATTGGCTTTTTGGAAAGGTATTATTCCTAATTTTTTGATGCCAAATAAGTTCAAAATAATTTTTTCAAATTTTGACACACCTTATCCCTTATATGCTCTGCTAGCAGCAAAATTAATCTAAACTTGAAAATTTATTCCCTCGAAAAGTGACTTTTTGGGATATTAGGGATATTTTTAAATTGACTGTTGTCAAGTTACCTTTCTAACGATATCTTGTCCACCCTCTAAAGCCTTCAAACCAATTTAGAATAAATTCAAAAAGTGGGATCAGGTGATGTTGTCCCCTGTTCTTAATCATGGTCAAAATTAAGTTGTTTCCCTAAATTTTATCTCGAGACATTTGAATGTCACCATATCACCCAGATCAGCATCGAGAACATACTTTGACCTCCCATAGGCTTGTATCAAGGCACAAACATATTTCACATCTTTACCATCCTTATTCGTAATTTTTTTTGCCAAAAGTTGTCCAAATGCTCACTCGTTTTCTAAATCGTAAAGTTTTGTCAACTTAATTTTTTCCAACTCGACTTCTTTAAAGAGTGTCAGATATGTCACTTTTGGGATACTTCAATCCTGACCTTCTGAGGGGATCTCCAACCTTATTTTTTAAAATTGTCAAGATTTAGAAATCTTCCTTTGTCAAAATTATTTGTCATCCACGAGGATACTCTAACCTCATCTTTTAGAGGGGTACTCCAACCCTATCTTTCAATTTCAATTAAAATTTTCTCATTCTTAGACTTTTATGAATATGTTAAACAAACTTCGTTCAATCAAGAAACCTAGATGCATCTAAAAAATAATTGATTTGATTATTTCCAAAGAATCGATGCCAATTGCGAGATAAATTACAATAGTCCATCCCTTTTCTTTGTTATTGCATTAAATGATCCATGTTATGTTACTTTATTTATTGCCTTACTAACATGATTTCTTTGTGATAATTATTTGTATTCATGTTTCCCAATCGTTTCAAGTAAAACTGAAGGTAATATTCCACGTGGGTATCTCTTCAGTGCCTAGAGTTAAATATTCCATTTTTCAAAGTAAAAGCCAGAGGTCATTTTTATTGAAAATCTCTATATTCCCCATCTCTTTGGGGTGTATATAAGATTAAATCTTTGTCATCAAAACTTGGATCTGTATTTCTATAAGATTCATGCATTGAAAGAGGTTATATAAAATAGTGATGAGTTAAGATCAAAATAATCAAAACTGAGATAAGACATAGCTAGTAAGGTACCGATTTCGAGCGTCATAAAGAGGTTCGTACCTTATCATGCGTAACCAACTCCCAAACCCAATGATGAATCTTCGTACTATGTAGACCACGGGATCGATGTTTTGAGTTTCATACTTTAAAACATAGGTTTCAATAGGCATTCGGTCATGCCTAGCCCTAAATGATCAGTGGCGACTATAAGCGTTGGCTATTTCATGATGGTCATTTGAGACCAATAAGATGAGTGATTCATCTTATAGTCCCCTTCACTATGCCACAAGTTGAGAATCTAAACATTCTCATTCTTATCACATCGCCAAAGAAAAGTTTTGGTCAAGAAGACATTTCCAAGTCAAAAAAATATTTTAAGTCATACTCACGTATAGATCCACGAGGATCACCCCCGGGGTATGTTACGATAGATGTACATGAATTTTTGTAATTATATCCATTCCTTTTGTGATTAGGCATCAATAAACACATTATCCTTAATAGGATTCACGATATTGATGTTTTATTTTAACAAGAAAAGCTTGTCTTCACACCATTTTCCTTAGAATACTAGTTCGTCTGCCAAAGGAGATGAACATGGATTCTTAAAATTATACCAAAATTTTCATTATTAGGCACCACAAACACATTCTCCTTATTGGGATACATGATATTAATACTCTGGTTTCATAAGAAGAAATTTTTTTCCACCATTTTTTTGTAGAATCAAAGTTCATCAACCAAAAGAGATGAAGATGGATTTCATAATTATATCCATTCTTGTTGTGATTCACCATCTTAAACACATTCTAATCATTATGATACACAATATTGATGCTTTGGTTTAACAAGAAAAGCATTTCTTTCCACTATTGTCCTTAAAATCATAGCTTATCCACCAAAAGATATGAACATAGATTTTTGTAATTATATCCATTCTTTTTATGATTAGCCATCATAAACACATTTTCCTTATTATCATCATGCATGATATCGATGCTTGGGTTTAGTAAGAAAAGCTTTTCTTTCTACCATTTTCTTAGTAAGAAAAAGAAATAAACATGGATCTTATAATAGTTTTCATTCTTTAAAAAATTAGGCATCATAAACATATTCTCCTAATTGGGATACATGATATTGATGTTTTGGTTTCATCAAAAGAACCTTTCCTTTCACTATTTTCCTTATAATCAAAATTCACCTGCCAAAAAAGATGAACATGGAATCTCATCATTATATCCATTCCTTTCATGATTGGGCATCATAATCATATTCTTCATATTGGGACACACAATGTCGATGCCTTAGTTTTGCAAGAAAAGCTTTTCTTTCATCTATTTTCCTTAGAATCAAAGTTCATCCATTAGAAAGGTTAATAAGGATTTTCATAACTATATCCATTCATTTTGTGATTAGGAATCATAACCACATTGTCCTCATCGGGATTCATGATATTGATGCTTTAGTTTAACAAGAAAAGTTTTTTCCACCATTTTCCCTAGAATCATAGTTCATATGCCAAAAAAAAGACATGGATTCTCATAATTATATCCATTCTTTTTATAATTGGGCACCATAAACATATTCTTCTCATTGGGATACACGATATTGATACTTTGCTTTCGCAATAAAGCTTTTCTTTCTACCATTTTTTTTAGAGTCAAAGTTCATCAACCAAAAGATATGGAAATAGATGTTCATAACTATCCATTCTTTTGGTAATTAGGCATTATAACACATTCTCCTCATTAGGATTCATGATATTGATGCCTTGGTTTAATAGGAAAAACTTTTCCTTCCAACATTTTCCTTAGAATCATAGTTCTTCTACCAGTGACTAACTTGGATTCTCATAATTATAGATGACATTAATGTTTGGCTTAACAATAAAAGCTTTTCTTTTCACAATATTTCATAGAATCAAAGTTTATCCACCAAAAGAGATGGACAAGAATTTTTGTAATTATATCCATTCATTTTGTGATTGTGCATTATAATCATATCTACTTCATTAGCATACATTATCCATTCTTTGGTTTAGCGAGAAAAGCTTTTCTTTCCACCATTTTCTTATAATCATAGTTTGTCCACCAAAAGAGAAACATAGGATTCTTGTAATAATTTCCATTCTTTAAATAATTAGAAACAGAAAACATATTTTCTTTAATGGGATACATGATGCCGATGCTCTGGTTTCACTAGAAAAAACTCTTCTTTCTACCATTTTCCTTATAATCAAAGTTTTCTACCAAAAAAGATGAACATGGATTCCTGTAATTATATCCTTTTTTTCATGGCATCAAAAACACATCCTCCTCATTGGGATAAGAATATTAATGCTTTGGTTTCACCAGAAAAACTTTTTTCCATCATTTTCCTTAAAATGAAAGTTCATGCACCGAAGAAAAACAAATATAGATTTTCATGAACACATTCCCTTTACTTGATACATGATATTGATTTTGGTTTTGCAAGAAAAGTTTTTCTTCCCACCATTTTACATAGAATCAAAGTTCTCAGCCAAAGGAGATGAACATGGATTTTTGTAATTATATCCCTTCCTTTCATTCTTAGGCATTAGAAACATATTTTCCTCGTTAAGATACCAGATACTAATGCTTTGGCTTAGCAAGAAACGTTTTTACTTTCCACTATTTACCTTAGAATCATAGTTCAACCACAAAAAAAGATAAAAATGGATTCGCATAATAATTTTTTATTCTTTAAATAATTAGGCATCATAAAGGCATTCTTCTCATTAGAATACATGATAATAATTTTCAGTTTAACAAAAGCTTTCTTTTCCCTCATTTTCCTTAGAATCATAGTTCATTAGCTAGAAGAGGCGAACATGGATTTCGAAGATTATATCCATTTCTTTCATGATTGGGCATCCTAAATGCATATCTTCGAATTGGTATACAAGATATTGATGCTTTGGTTTAGTAAGAAAAGTTTTTTTTCCACCATTTCCCGTAGAACCAAAGTCCATCCACTAAAAAAGATTTACACAGATCATTGTAATTGTATCCATTCCTTTTGTGATTAGACATCATAAACACATTCTCCTTATTAGGATACATGATATTAATGCTTTAGTTTAGCAAAAATGATTTTTTTCTACCATTTCTATAGAATCATAGTTCATCCATCAAATGAGACAAACATGGATTCTAATAATTATTTCCATTCTTTATGTAATTGGATATCTTAAACATATTCTCCTTATTGGGATACATGATATTAATGCTCTAGTTTCACCAGAAAAGCTTTTATTTTTCCATTATTTACTTAGAATCATAGTTCGTCTGCCAAAAGATATGAACATGGATGCCTATAATATTCCATTCCTCAAATAATTAGACATTTATAAACATATTCTCCTCTTTGGGATACAAGATATTGATGTTCTGATTTTGGAAAAAAGCTTTTCTTCCATTGTTTTTGTTATAACAAAAGTTGGTTTGCCAAAAGGGATGAACATGGATTCTCTTAATTATATCCATTCTTTTCATGATTGGGCATCATAAACACTTTTTCCTTATTAGGATACACAATAATGATGTTTTTATTTCACCCAAAAAGCTTTTCTTTTCACCATTTTTCATAAAATCAAAATCCATCCACCAAAAAAGATGAGCAAGGATTTTCATAATTATATCTATTCCATTTAAGATTGAGCATCATAAACACATTCTCCTTATAGGATATATTAAGTTGATGCTTTTGTTTTGTAGGAAAAGTTTTTCCTTTCACCATTTTCCTTAGAATCATAGTTTATATGTCAAAAAAGACAAACATGGATTCTCATAATAATTACCATTATTTAAATAATTGGACATCAGAAACACATTTTACGTAACGGGATATGTGATATTGAAACTTTAGTTTAACAAGAAAAGCTTTTCTTTCCACCATTTTCTTTAGAATCATAGTTTGTCTGCCAAAAGAGATAAGCATGGATTCTCATAATTATATCGACCTTTTTGATGATTAGCATCATAAACACATTTTTCTCAATAGGATACAAGATATTGACGCTTTGGCTTAGCATTAAAAGCTTTTTTTCCACCATTTACTTAGAATCATAGTTCGTCTGCCAAAAAAGATGATGGATTCAGATAATAATTTTTGTTCTTTAAATAATTATACATCATAATCATATTCTTTTTTTCGGGATGCAAGATATTGATATTCTAATTTTGCAAAAAAAAAATTCCACCATTTTCCTTATAATAAAAGTTAGTATACTAAAAGGGGTGAACATGGATTTTTTTAATTATATCCATTCCTCTCATGATTGGGCATCATAAACACATTCTCCTCATTGGGATACACAATATTGATGCTTTAGTTTTGCAAGAAATGCTTTTCTATCCACCATTTTCTTTAGAATCAAATTCATTCACCAATAGAGACAAACATGGATTTTTATAATTTTATCCATTCTTTTGTGCTTAAGCATCATAAACACATTCTGTTTATTAGGATATGTGATATTGATGCTTTGGTTCAATGAGAAAAGCTTCGCTTTCCTCCATTTTTCTTGGAATCATTATTTATCCACCAAAAAAGATGAATATGGATTCTTATAATTTATCCATTCTTTTCATGATTGGGAATCACATATACATTTTTCTCTTTAGGATACATGACATTGATGCTTTGGCCTCACAAGAAAAGTTTTATTTTCCGCCATTTTCTGTACAATCAAAGTTTATCCACCAAAAGAGATGAACATGGATTTTCATAAATCATATCCATTCTTTGTTGTGATTAGGCATCATAAACACATTCTCATATTCAGGATACATGATATGATGCTTTGGTTTAGTAGGAAAAGCTTTTCTTTTCACCATTGTACTTAGAATTATAGTTCATCCACTAATTTCATGATTGGACATCATTAACACATTCTTCACATTATTATAC
Organism: Adansonia rubrostipa; assembly: GCA_038381775.1. Lineage (NCBI taxonomy): Eukaryota > Viridiplantae > Streptophyta > Magnoliopsida > Malvales > Malvaceae > Adansonia > Adansonia rubrostipa. Next base: position 69,883 of record JBBYHM010368278.1, on the reverse strand, counting down.
ATGATATTTTATGCTTTAGTTTAGTATGAAAAGCTTTTCCTTCCACCATTCACTTAGAATCATAGTTCATCTTCCAAAAGAGATGAACATGGATTCTAATAATAATTTCCATTCGTTAAATAATTGGATATTATAAAAATCTTCTCCTCTTTGGGAGCAATGGTACTAATGTTTTGGTTTCACCAAAAAAGCTTTTGCTTCCACCTATCTCCTTATAATCAAAGTTATTTGATGAGCATGTATTTTCTTAATTATATCCATTCTTTTCATGTTTAGGTATCATAAACATATTCTCTTTATTGGAATGCACAATATTGATGCTTTGGTTTTGCAGGAAAAGCTTTTCTTTTCACTATTTTCCATTGAATAAAACTCCATATGCCAAAAGAGATGAACATGGATTTCCATAACCATGTCCTTCTATTAATGATTGGGCATCGTAAACATATTCTCCTCATTAGGATACATGACATTTATGCTTTCATTTAGTAGATAAAGCTTTTCTCTCTACTATTTTCTTTAGAATCATAGCTCATTTCCTAAGAAAGATGAACATGTATTCTCATAATCATTTTTATTCTCTAAATAATCAAACATCATAAACATTTTTTCCTTATTGGGATACATGATATCGATGTTTTGGTTTAATAAAAAAATCTTTTTTCCCACCATTCTCTTCTAAATCATAATTCATGTACCAAAAAAGATGAACATGGATTCTCATAATTATATCCATTCATTTCATGATTGGGCATCATAAACATATTATCCCCATTGGGATACATGATATTGAAACTTTTATTTAGCATGAAAAATTTTTCTTTTCATCAATTTCCTTAGAATTATAGTTGACCTACCAAAGAAAACAAACATTGATTCTCATAATAATTTTCATTCTTTAAATAATTGGGCAATATAAAAGAACACACTCTCTTCATTATGGTACACAATATTGATACTTTGGTTTAATAAGAAATGCTTTGTTTTGTATCATTCTCCTAACAATCATTATTCGTCTACCAAAAGAGATGAACTTGGATTCTCAGACTTATATATCCCTTCTTTTCATGATTGGGTATCATAAACACATTCTCTTCATTAGGATATATGATATAAATGCTTTGGTTTATAGCATGAAAGGCTTTTCATTCCACCATTTACTTAGAATTATAATTTGTCTGCTAAAACAGATGGACATGGATTCTCATAATAATTGTCATTCTTTAAATAGTTAGACATCATAAACATGATCTCCTCTTTGCAATAAATGACATTGATGTTTTGGTTTTGCTAGAAAAGCTTTTCTTTCCATCATTTTCTTCATAATCAAAGTTAGTATGCCAAAAGAAGCAAACGTGGATTCTCTTAATTGTATCTATTCCTTTCACAATTAGGAGTCATAAACACATTCTCTTCATTAGTATACATAAATTGCTGTTGGTTTCACCAAAAAAGCTTTTATTTCCATAATTTCCTTAGAATCAGAATTCATTCACCAAAAGAGACAAACATGGATTTTCATAATTATATCCATTCTATTTGTGATTGGGCATCATAAACACATTCTTTACATTAGGATACCTGATATTGATGCTTTGGTTTTGCATGGAAAGCTTTTCTTTCCACCATTTATAAAGAATTATAAACATATACTCCTCATTGGGACACATGATATTGATGCTATGGTTTTGCAAAAATAGCTTTTCTTTTTAATATTTTTCGTAGAATCAAAGTTCATCTACCAAAAGAGATGAACATGGGTTTTCTTAATTTTATCCATTCTTTTTATGATTGGGTATCATAGACAAATTTTCTTGATTAGGATATATGATATTGATGCTTTGATTTGGCAAGAAAGGTTTTTCTTTCCATCATTTCCTTAGAAACATAGTTCATCTGTCTAAAGAGATAAACATGGATTCTTCTAATAATTTCCATTATTCAAACAACTGGACATTATAAACACATTTTCCTCATTGGTATATATGATATTGATGCTTTGGTTTCGCAAAAAAGCTTTTCTTTCCACCATTTTTGGTAGAATCAAAGTTTATCTACCAAAAGAGATGAACAAGGTTTTCATAATTATAGCCATTCTTTTTGTGAATGGGCACCATAAACACATTCTCTGCAATAGGACACCTGATATTGATGCTTTGGTTTAGCCAGAAATGCTTTTTCTTCTAACGTTTCCTTATAATCATAGTTTGTCTGCCAAAAGAGACAAACATAGACTCTCATAATAATTTCCATTCTTTAAATAATTAGGCATCATAAACATATTCTCCTTATTGGGAAACATGATATGGATGCTTTTGGTTTGCTAGAAAAACTTTTCTTTTCACCGTTTTCCTTATAATCAAAGTTTGCTTGCCAAAAGAGATAAACATGGATTCCTGTAATTATATCCATTCCTTTCATGGCTGGAAATTATAAACAAGTTCTCCTTATTGGGATACATGATATTGATGCTTTGCTTTCACAAGAAAAGTTTTCCTTTCCACCATTGTTCATAAAATCAAAGTTCATCCACCAAAAGATATAAATGTGGATTTTCCCATTTATATCCATTCGTTTTGTGACTGGGCACCATAAACACATTCTGCTTATTAGGATACATGATATTAATCCTTTGGTTTAACAAGAAATGCTTTTCATTCCACCATTTCCTTAGAATCATAGTTTGTTTATCAAAAGAGATGATCATGGATTCTTATAATAATTTCCATTTGTCAAATAATTAGATGTTGTAGATACCTTATTTTGTCTGGGCTAATTTGTAGCAATCTGGAACACGAATGTAAAAAGGGGCGATGATCGCCAGGCAATGTTGTCGCCAGGCGAAAAAGTATTTTAAGGAGGTCAAGAAGGCCTAGGGATCATATCAAATGTAAATGTAAAGATGTGGCATCAAATGACGTAGTTTAAGGTGTCTAGGGACAAAAGATATGACAAAGTTAACAATTTTACTTAAATTTATCGATACATGGTTCTCACGTATTGATACAATGCTCCAACTATCCAAAATTTGAAATGTCCCCATTTGTATTGATACAACATGTAGATGTATCGATACATGAGCCTCTATACCAATGCAGGACCTCATATATCGATACAGGCCATGCCAAGACCAAAACATGCATTCTGTAAAGAAATGTATCGCTACATATCAACATGTATCGATATAAAGGTTCATAGTATCTATACAATGTTCATTGTATTGATACCGCCAAGGTTTCTGGACCAAATGTATCGATACATTATGCAATGTATTGATACATGCAAGCCATTTTCATGGTCTGGGCATTTTTGACTCATCCACCATTGATCCAAAACTCAATTTTAACTCGTTTCTTTGCATCAAGAAAGATTAAAACACATATCAAATCACGAATTTAAACTTTTTAATTAATCAAAACATTTTTTTGAAGTCTAAATTAAATCAAAAGGTTCAATGTCATATGATCACCCTACTCCTCCCTAGTTGTTGGCCATTATCACCATCAGCCACCCTATTTGCTGAAAAATCATTTTTGCATTTAAAACCAGCCACCCTATGCCCATCACATTGGTAGTAAGTTGCTCCCTATAGCCATCCTATAGCCACCATGCTGACATCACCTTGTCCCCTTTGAGCAATGGCCAAAAACACCTTCAATTTGGCTCCAAAGTGCTGGAATAAATAGACCACTTATATCTTAGCTAAAAAAGGTTAGATTCCAGCTAATTTTTAGCTTCCAAAAACATTCCTATACCAAGAAAACCAAATCCCGTAACTCCTTACTCACCACCCAAAAATAGCCCCAAAACACTTATTCCTAACCATTACACATTCTAAAAATCACCCTTATCCATACTAGAACCAAAGCCTCATAATTTTTCTCTTTTTCTTGCTTATTAACAATAAGGAAAAGAGGGAAATTCAAGCTATCTCTATTGCTCCAATTATTTGGCCAAAAAGTAAAGTTTTGTTAGTATAACTTCTCACTTTATCATTTTCATTTTCTGTTTTTAGCACCTTCATCATTGTAGTGAGCTCTCCATGTTTCCATCACCCTACTAGGATTATCATGCATTATTGTGGCTTTTGGTTATGATAGTTTAAGATTTGGATGCCCCTTTGATATGCAAAATGCCTCATTTCATCTTCATTAGTTTGATATCTCTTGCTCATGCATTCCATGCCATATCCATGCATCTTGTTATCCTTAATCCATGTATGACTCATTTGCCTAACACATTTCAAGCACATTGACATATTAGCTTGCATGAATCATTGTCATTTTTAGTATCCATGACATTTTCTTGTCATAATGCATAACACTTTCTTTGTCTAAACCATTGGTAAAGTTAGCATCCCCGTTCATATTATGTGCCATCCTTTTGCAAATTTGTTGTCTTCTCCTTGTCAAGATGCATGTTTGATGGCCGTCAAAAACTGATTTTCAAAAACCCCCAAGCCAAGCATGTTAACCTCAACCAATGAGGATTAGCGTGGACTTAGCATTTTCCTTCATGTTAGCTAAATATCTTGGGGAAAGTTAAGTTTTCCAAATCTAGAGTCTTGGTTAAACGAGCTCAAATCTACTGATTTTCCAACAAAAATGGCTTCGCACTCATTCCCAAAATGTTCATGCCTTGTTTTTGAGTCAAAACCTTGAGTGGTATGATCAACGAGCTGTTTCATCATCCCAAACTATTCTGGGCTATGCAAATGAGTTCGTGATGCTCATGCCAATCTTTCCTTTAGTCATAGATGTTTGGACGTCAATGACATAAGTTTGGACCCATAGACAAAAAATGACAGATATCCCCTGCTTTGCTTTATCCCCTGCTAGTAGCACAATTGTTGTAAATTGAAAAAATCACTCAAAAATCCTAAGTGATTTTTCATGAATTTTTTGATATTTTTCTCTTAAAGCATGTTGAATTATTTTTAAAACGATGACTTATTCACCCTCAAATCATTCCAGATGAGAGAGTTATGATTTTTGAAATCTAAACTGTCTAGAACCTCTAAAATCTGAACATGTATTTTGGTTGGGTCATTTAGGTCCACTAAATCATTTTTCCCAATTTTCAAGCATTTTTCATAAAAAGTTCATGAAGTTCCCTTCCTGGAAAGGTATTATTTGCAATTTTTTGATACTTAATAAGTCCAAAATGATTTTTCAAAGTTTAACACACCTTATTCCTCTTATGCTCTGCCAGCAACTTAATCAATTTGAACTTGAAAATTTATTCCCTCGAAAAGTCACTTTTTGGGATATGGTGAATATTTTAGATTGACCCTCATTGAGTTAGCTTTCTAATAGTATCTTGTCCACCGTCTAAATCCTTTGAACCGATTTAGAATAAATTTGGGAAATAGGATAGCGCGATGCTGTCCCCTATTTTTGGTTATGGTCAAAATTGAATTGTTTTCCCGAATTTTATCTCCAGACATTCGAATGTCTCCATGTCAACCTGATCAGACTTAAGAACATGCTTTGACCTCCCATAGGCTCGTATCAAGGCACAAACACATTTTACATCTTTACCATCCTCATTCACAATAATTTTTTTCATCAAAAGTTGTCAAAATACTCACCCATCTTCTAAATCATAAGATTTTATCAACTTAATTTTTCCAACTCGACTTCTTTAAAGAGTGTCAGACGTGTCATTTTTGAGGATACTCCAACCCTGACCTTTTGAGGGGATACTCAAACTCCACTTTTCAAAATTGTCAAGATTAAAAAAAATCCTCCTTGGTCAAAATTATTTGTCATCCATAGGGATACTCCAACCTTGTTACTCCTGAGCTTCCATGAATGTGTCAAGAAAACCTCGTTCAATCAAGGAACCTAGATCCATCTAAAAAATTATTGATTCGGTTATTTCCAAATAATTGATGCCAATTACGAAATCAATTCTAGTAGTCCATCCCTCCTCTTTACCATTATATTGAATGGTCCATGTTATGTTACTTTATTCGTTGCCTTACTAACGTGATTTCTTTATGATGATTATTTGCATTCTTGTTTTCATATTAGTTTAAGTAAAATTAAAGGTAATGTTCTACATAGGTATCTCTCCAGTGCCCAAAGTGAAATATTCCATTTTTGAAAGTAAAATTTAGAGGTTATTTTTATTAAAAATCTATATATTCCTCATCTCTCTAGGGCATGTATGAGATTAAATCTTCTCATCAAAATCTGGATGTGTTTTTATAAAATTCATGCATTAAAAGGGGATTATATTGAAATAGTGATGAGTTAAGATTGAAAGAATCAGAACCGAGATAAGACATAACTAGTAAGGTACCGATTTTGGGCATGGCAAAGAGGTTCGTGCCTTATTGTGCATAACCAACTCTTGAACCCAAATGTCAAATATTTGTACTAGACATAGGTTTCAATAGGCATCCGATCATGCCTAGCCAAAAATGACCAGTGACAACTCCAAGCGTTGGCCACTTTGTGATGGTCATCTGAGACCAATAAGATGAGCAATTCATCTTATGGTCCCATTTTACTGTATCATGAGTTGAGAATCCATAGTTTCTCATTCTCATCACATTGCAAAGGAAAAGTCTCGGTCAAGAAGACATTTCCTAGTCAGAAAAATATTTTAAGCCGTATACACCCATAGATCTGCAAGTATCCACCTTGAGGCATGTTGCGATAGCTTGGTGACTCCACTGGGGATAGTATAGAGAGTTAGGCCAATAACTAGCCGTGTCTTACTAGGTTATTGATTCCTTTCAGTCATTATTTAACTATGACCCTTTTTTTCATTTTGTCAACTAATCTTTTGTTTGAAATGATTGTCAGGATTGTTTTATTTTTGAATAACCATTAGTTTAATAAAAATGGCAATGTAGTAGTAAGCAAATAGGTTTTATCATTTCCCTGTCACATACCATAGACTTTCATGTGCATTGGAGTCCTACCAAACTCCATGGCATGGTTATAACCCAATCCTTAGGAGAAAGTGAGCTATCCGGCTTCATGAGTAACCCTCTGCAAAGGCATGGCAATAACTTCCTGGATGTAAATTACCTATGTCTCTCATGAGTAACCCTCTACATTTGCATAGGGAAGTACATCCATCGGATCAAACCCTTTCAGCGTAACCCATGATGGGCCCAGGGTCAAGGTGCCTCAACTATCCTTCCAAGACGAATGAGTGATTCAGACACTTATTTAGGCATCAACCTAAACCTCATATAGTGAGCCCTATAAGCTAAACCATGTCAAACCATAGCAGAACATTGCTAGAATACCCAAAGAATAGGGTCACACAAGGAAACATTCTTAACTTTTACTCTTAATTACCATATTTGTGTAGGTGACAATGAGTATACAATTGTCACCCGTAATGCATTTTTATCATTTATCAAGGCATGTCGTCATGCCATCTGAATGACAGCTAATTTTTATCTAAATAAGTGATGGTGAGCAAAAAACCATCATTCGTAATGTCTTATGCTGTAAGCCGTTATGCTGTCTGAGTCATGGCTTAACGCACATCCGCCCTAGTGGCGATAAATGAATATTACTACTGGTCGGTTATTTTTCCATCAAAATAAGATATTGCATCACCTCATGAAGGGTAGATTGCATCCTGACATGTTGAAATGCTACCTGTTTCTTGTCTCACTACTTTGGTTAAGACATGTTATGAATATTTTGTTATGATGTTCTGAAATTCTTTATTTCCTTACATTTTTCCTCTTATATGTTCCATAACTTATTTTCTTTTTGTTTATGTTTTGATGTATGCATCATCTCATCATAACTATTATGACTATCATTATTTTGGGATAATTGTTTTGGTTTAGTGTTTAGTAAGGGGCATCATTTATGCAGCAAAAGCTTATCTCCATTATCAGGCCCTTTACAAATGTTAGAACATGGTTAGAAGATCACTAACATCAAGATGAGGACATCCTAAAGCCTGACTACATCTCAAAAATGCATTAAGAGGTCAAGATTGATTTTTGTCAGAATGATTATCGAGAATTGAAGCATATTTAGGACAGTTAGGATAACAACAAGAAAGAAGCCTTCACTAAAAGTATGGGGATATAGCTCTATTACTTCATGTTTAGTTGGACGATGGTTTGCTATAAGCAGTAGCACAGTTTTAGAATTTGACCTATCGATGTTTCACCTTCAACCAATAAGATTTAGTCCCTACCATGGATGAGTACACAACTCTGCTCAACATAGAAAGGGCCAAGTCAGACCGAAAAGTGCTTTTCCATTCAAGAAAAGGTTGAGGCAAGCTTTTGGTGCCATAAAAGCATGGGTTGATAGTCATGTCAAAGTAAAAGGGGGTAGTGAATGCATCTTTTAGGCCAGCTTGAAAGAGGCCATGGTAAATCTTTCTGATCAAAAAAAAGCTTAAGATGTCTACGCTCTAGTAATCTATGGGCTTGTCATATTCTTGAAGACTTTGGGTTATGTAGAGGTGGCAGTCACAAATTTTTTTCTACTTATGTTGTGACATCAACCTTGCTTCTGCCATCATTGCCAAAACCATCTACGCTTTCAATTTTTGTAAAAGAATGGGAATAGAAAGGTTTATTGAGTGTGCCACATTGCTCTAGATATGGCTTCTAGGTCATCTCTATGTTAAGGAGGAAAGAACCAGGCCAAATTTCTTCTGCAAGTTCAATCCTCTTTCCACAGTATTAGAGGAAGAATGTCATCAAGATAAGATAGAAAAACATTGGATCGAGGAATTACGAAACATCAAGAAGTAAAACATCACATGGAGAGCCCCATGGGTGTTCCCTTAGTTGATTATGTACAGATGTGGAGACTATACTTATGTATCATTCTTAGGATTATGGGGAAATACCAATTATGCTCCTCTATTAGTATTGCGTCAGTTATAGTGCTAGTAATTCATCCCGTTCTTTTAAGACTTTGGACATTGGGATTTTGAATACGAAGAGCCTAATTATAAAGCAAAAGTCTAGTTAGTTTTCCAATCCTAGAAGAAGGCCTATTGTATGGAAAGATACAGGAGAAGAAGCCCCACCACACCTAGATATGAAGAAGGGAGACTCTGCCAATCAATGATCCATTGCCACCACCCAAATCTAGGATACTATAAATCCTAATAGAGGAACCACTTTTTGAGATCGAGCTACTTAGGAGGGAGTTTGAGCTAAAAAAGGAATCCTTTGCCACAGAAATCTCTCAACTTAAAAAGGAAAAAGGCTAGCTAGAGATGGATATCTATCTTAGGAGCAGTGAAATGGATCGAGTCATTAGAGAAAAGGATTGCTTCAAAAATGACCTCGAAAGCCTAACCAAGGATTATGTGACACTCTAAAAAGCTAACAAGTCCAGACATATTGGCAAGACATCAGTCAAATAGGAAGCAAAAGTTGCCATTCTCATTCACGAGCTAAATCAGCAAAAGGAAGAAGTCAAAACCAACAAAAAAAAGTTCACGAGGGCACATGCTCTTACTTCCACCAACCAATGAAAGAATCAAAGACTCAAAGCCCAAATGCGAGATGCGAGAGCTACTAGGGTTGAAAATAAAGCCCTCACTCATAGAATCTAGGAGTTAAAACAGTCTTTCTAGGTTTATCAAGGTCATATCAATGAAGTAACATGGGCTTCGGAGCAACGTGAATTAGAGTGGCAAGCGATAATCTCCCAAGCATGTTTATGTTACCAAACGCAGCATCAACACTTCACTAAACAAGTTCGAATGGATCAATAAGAGGCAGATGACATGATTGAAGCAGCTTGGTCCATAAAGTGAGACATCGTACCTATTAGAGATCGTGAACAACAACTTTTAGGTTTTTTTGATCATGTGATTACACAATGTAATCACATTAGATACTTTCCAAAGTAATCATGTCATAAAAGAAAAACCCTTTTGTGACTCCATGAATAATATTATTGATGAAGCTGTTCTAAGAATCAATTGTCTCCAACACATATACACATCTAATTTCATTATTTTTCATTACACTTGTATCAATCATTCATTATCTTAACTCGTCATTTCATCATAAATGCTCATCAATAAATACATTTAAAAAAAAAGTTAATACGAGAATTGAGCCATAAAAGTGCAAGGGATTCTGAGATCAATCGAGAACATGAAACTTTACAACACGCACCACTACAACATAAGATGCCATAAACAAATCATGAAGAGAGATCATAAAGCTTGTATTGAGCAACTTGAGCTAATGGTTAAGGAATCACAAAACCAGATGTTTCATCAGCAATACAAAATGCAAAATCAAATCATAAAACTTATAGAACTAATTACCACCTCTATGAAAAAAAAAGGGCAAGCCAGCACTGCTGAAATAAGGAATAATCCTTCCAATGCTAAAAGTCCCCTTACCAATAATCTAGAACCTGCACAAGGGGAAACTAGACAAGAACAATGTCTTGCTCCTACACCTACTGCTCAGGCTCCTTCAGTCATCTACCTAAATCCTATTGCGACAGGTCAATTCATTCCTAGTATTCAAGGGCTGAATGTAGGAGTCTCATCGATAAATTTGATAACCTTTGACAATGAGAAACCAAAAAAAATAGAAGGGCAAAAGTCCACCATGACTATAGAAGAAGTGAACAAATTTTAGTTATTGGAAAAATGCCTCTAAGCTACCTAGGGGAGTGACAAGTTTAGAGCTCTTAACATGCAATCACTATATTTGGTTTCCAACCTTGTCGTATCCCCGAAGTTCAAAGTCCTAGAGTTTGAAAAATTTAGTGGAACCAATGACCCTTCCATCCATGTCCAAATGTACCTACGAAAGATGAATGACTATGAGAAAGATGAAAAGCTGTGTATCCCTTGCTTCTAGCATAGCCTTACTAGGGCAGCATCTCGGTGGTATATAGAGCTAGGCAATGCAAAAATCCAATAATGGGCCGACTTGGTTAAGGCCTTTCGAAACTAATACCAGTACGTGTCAGATTAGGCACCTGACCAATTTTCCCTAATGTATTTTGAGAAAAAAATCCACTGAGCATTTTAGGCAAAGCGTCCAAAGGTGGAGAGAAAAAGCAACCCCAGCACAGCCTCCCCTTCCAGGAAAAAGATGACAATTACTTTTATTCACACCTTGCGTGCTTCTTATCACGCAAAGCTTATAGGAAATACCACTAAGAAATTCGTAGACCTAGTAACTCTATGGAGAAATGATTGATGTAGCCATTAAGAGTGGTAGAATATCTGCCAGGGAAACATCTGGATCAAGCAAGAAGTCTATTGCCAGTAAGAAGAAGGAAGGAAAGTCTAATGCCATAAGTTATAATAGCTTATCTCAATCAAAACAACATCCAATACCCAACCCTTACTGCCCAAGCACATTATATTCTCGCCTTATTACAATATCCCCTCAGCCAATTAATTCCATAACCCACAACTCATCTTTTTTAATACTATCCAACCCACCATGGAGCTACCCTTTGCAAGTTTACCAAAATACCAATCGAACAACCAATAATGCATGTACCAATCAAGGTGCAAATCAACAAAGACAACATTTTGATCCCATCCCTATGACCTATAAGGAGCTCTACCAAACCTTGCTCCAAAATCACTTAGTGGCCCTAATCCATGTCCTAGAAAATAAGCCACCATACCTGCAATGGTACAACCTTAATGCGCACTATGAATACCATGCTTAGGCAGTGGGGCATGACATTGAGAACTGCATACTTTCAAGCAAAATATGCAAAAGCTAATTAATTCAAAAGTTTTACAGTTTGGGATAAGCTAAGGACCAAATGTTACTGCTAATCCTTTATCAAACCACACAGAGCCAGCTGCAAACATGATCAGCATTAAAAACAAATATGAAGTTAAGGCAAGCATAAAGGATGGAAGGATGCCAATGTTCTTGGTCTGGCAGGCATTGATTCAGGTTAGGTTGCTTAACGCCATAGAAAAATTCAAAGACAATCTCGATAACTTTTATGACTTTTACACAGTTGTAGGTCATACCTTGCAAACATGCAATGAGATTAGGTCCACAGTTTAAAGAATAATGAATGAACGCCCTATAGAATTCTCTCAGGAAACCACACCTATTGTTGAATCTATCAACATGATAAGGGATGAAACCATGCAGCCACATTACGACAGAAATTAACCCCTCATTCTTTATGGCAAGTCAAGTCTCGAGGTCAATTTTTTTATACTTACACAAAAGTTAGTTATGGAGGTACCTAAACCATTCCCATATGAAAGCAATAAAGCTATCCCATAAAAATACAAGAATCAAGTAGTGATGATCAAAGAACTAACCTTCGTAACTACTATAATTGAATTGTCAAGAGTTAGTCACCAAACCTATAGCGGTAGATGTTATGCTTTCCTAGCTCAAGAAAAATAGTAGGTTAATGCATCTCCAAGCACCAGTACCACTCAAGTGCAAGCAAAAAATTTCAAGCCCAAGAAAGTAAAGAAAGCAGTGAGTGAAAAAGAAGCCACTGAGTTCTTCAAGTTTATCAAGCACAGTGAATATTGCATTATGGACCAGTTAAGCAAACAACCCACTAAGATTTTTATGCTATCTCTGCTTCTTAATTTAGAGGTCCATCAAAATGCATTACTGAAGGTGTTAAATGAAACATATGTGCCACCAAACATCTCTATGGACAAATTGGATCGGCTAGTGCACAACATCATGGTCGATAATTATATCTCCTTCACTGATGATGAGATCCCACTTAGAGCAAGGGGCAGTTATAAAGCTGTGCAAATCATTACCCATTGCAAGAGACACATTTTGCCCAAAGGACTTATAGACAATGGGTCTGCACTTAATCTCATGCCAATGAGATTATTACGCAAACTCTATGTCGATCAGTCCAACATCAAAAGTAGCCACACCATAGTCTGAGCTTTTGATGGAATATGTCATGGAGTAATTGAAAATATCACAATCTAACTTTAGATAGGCCCATGTACATATGAAGTTGACTTTCAAGTTATGGATATTAATCCATCTTACAACTGCCTATTAGGAAGGCCATGGATACAATTTTCTGGGGCTATCCCATCCTCTCTCCATCAGAAGCTCAAATTTGTGATAGATGACAAAGTAGTAATCATCGGGCTTAAAAAAGAAATGATCGCCACTACTTTTATGAAGATATCTACATAGAGCCTAATGAAGATTTAACAATTCATCATTCCAATCCCTCAAGTTCATCAATGCAACATTTGTAGGAAAAGGATTGCCAATAGTTGAACCCTATCTGTGAAAGAGTACTCACTTGAGTTTAAAAATGACCATTGCCAAAGGTTCATATGCTAGAAAAGGACTTGGCAAGAATCTGTAAGGGATGGCCAGAGCTTTATAGGTCACTACTCAAGTTAACAAAAGGGGCTTAGGATTCAAGGCTAAGGTGCAGTTAAGAAGACAGTAAGAAAGGAGAATCCATAACTAGGAGATGACACGATCATTAGGTTAAGAGGGGGAATCAAAGCCAATAATGTTCTTGTCTTTCCATGAAATATTCTGTTTGGAAGGATAAATTGATTCAAGCCAACCAGAAAAGCAAAAGGCTAAAGATGTCTAGGTCATCCTAAATCCTCTACTACCTTGATCTTTGGACCTGATTTTGATGACGGGGTCATGATGGAAGACCTTGCACTTTTCCTATCCCTTTTATGTAATGTTAAGAAATGAAAACCTACCTGCCCTCGCCTAAATGTGTATTTTTATCAAACATTATCGATGAAATAACTTTTCATATATCATTCCTTATTATGTGCCTACATCATTTTTCAATCTCCTTGTCTCAATTACTCTTTTACATCCATTCTTATCTGAATCCTCGAGTTGTATGTGTGCCATTTGCAATGTTTATCTCTTCACCCTCTCAGGTGTCTTAACGATAGTCACATGGATGTGTTTGATAGGTTTTTGAAGATCGATTTTGAAAAATCAATTTGCACTAGTGAAGTTGATCTTGAAAAAGATTTCGAAGAAAGCTTCATACCACTAGACCTCTTACGATTAGTTAAGCAAGAGGAGAAGCAGATCATGCCCTATGAAGACCCAACAAAAGTAACAAATCTGGTACTTAGGACGATCGAAAAGAGGCTAAAATTGGAACCTTAACAAAGTCAATGACTAAGACCAAGCTAACAGAATTACTCCAGGAATATCGGGATGTATTCGCTTGGTCATATCAAGACATGCCAAGACTAGACACTAATATAGTGGTCTATAAGTTTCCCATCAAGCCTAGATGCAAATCGATCTGGCAAAAGTTAAGGATAAAGCCAAAAATGCTCCTCAAAATTAAAAAGGAAGTTAAAAAATAGTTTGATGTGGGGTTTATCGAAGTAGCTAAGTATCAAGAATAGGTTGCCAATAGAGTCCCAGTCCCAAAGAAAGATGGCAAAGTACAAATTTACATTGATTACTGGGATCTAAATCCAGCTAGTCCCAAAGATAACTTCCTAGTACATTACATTAACACTCTAGTAGACAACACAGCCAAGAATTCTCTTTTCTCTTTCATGGATGGATTTTTAGGCTACAATCATATCAAGATGGTGCCTAAGACATGGAAAAAACAACTTTTGTAACCATGTGAGGGACATTTTGCTATAATGTCATGCCCTTCAGACTAAAAAATGCCAGGGCAACATATCAACGGACCATGGTAGCCCTATTCCATGACATGATGCACAAAAAAATTAAGGTCTATATTGATGACATGATTGCTAAGTCAATAAAAGAGGGTGAGCATATCACAGACCTTCAAAAGCTTTTTGAACGGCTATAAAAATTTTAACTTAAATTAAATCCTACCATATGTACTTTGGGCAAGTTTCTAGGCTTTATAGTCAATGAAAAAGGGATTGAAGTTGACCCAGACAAAGTCAGGGCCATTCAAGATAGGCCACCTCCTCAAACCCAAAAAGAAGTGAGAAGCTTTTTGGGGAGACTGAACTATATTGGTAGATTCATATCTCAGGTCACTGACAAATGCGACCCCATCTTTCTGCTCTTTCACAAACAAAATTTGGGAGATTGGAATGAGGCATGTCAAAAAGCCTTTGATAAACTCAAACATTATCTATAAAGATCACCAGTGTTGGTACCGCCAGTGCCTAGTCGACCTTTATTCTTTTACTTGGTAGTCTTTGACAAGTCTATGGGTTATATATTAGGGCATCATGATAAGTCAGGAAAAAAGGAACAAGCAATCTACTACTTAAGCAAAAAGTTCACAGAATACGAGTGTAACTACTCCGTAATCAAGAAGTTATGTTATGCTTTGGTATGGACAACTAGGAGACTCAGGCAGTACATTTATATCACACCACATGGTTGATTGCAAGGCTTAATCCTATCAAGTATTTATGCGAAGCCCATGCACTATCAAGAAGGCAGGCTAGATGGCAAGTCTTGCTTTTTGAATATGATATTGCCTATGTTAGTTAAAAGGCCATCAAGTGTAGCATGATAGTTGATTTTTTAGCAAGTCGAGCGATAGATGATTATGAACCCTTAAGTTTTAACTTCCCAAATGAAGATCTAATATGTATTTCTGAACATAAAAATGCCTTTAACCAAGATCAATCCTAGAAGATGTATTTTTATAGAGCATTAAACACTCTATGACATGGAATTAGGGTAATATTGACATCACCCAACAAAAGTCATTATCCATTCATAGCAAGGCTAAGCTTTGACTGCACAAATAATATTGTGGAATATGAAGCTTGTGTCATGGGGCTTTAAACAACCATTAAAAGGACTATAAAAATATTATAGGTGTTTGGTGATTCGACCTTAGTCATCTATAATTGAAAGGGGAATGGCAAACTGGGAATGACAAGCTGAAGCAGTATGGCAAGCTGATAGCAGAGCTTAAGGAAGAATTTGATAATATCGGTTTTTAACACTTTACCTCAAGAAGAGAACCAAATAGCCAATGCTTTGACTATTTTGTCATCCATGTTTAAAGTCAACCAAGAATTGGATGTTGCTCCTATCCAGATGAGCATCCATACAACTCTAGTTCATTGTTATGTGTCAAAAAAGAGAAGGATGGCCTATTGTGGTACTGTGGTATCCTTCGTTACATCAAGGATCAGCAATATCTCGAACATGCAACCAAGATTGAAAAATGAACAATTAGGAGGCTGGCTATGGGATTTGCTCTCGATGGAAAAATCTTACACAAAAAGAGTTACGATCAATTATTGCTTAGATGCATCGACACTTTTGAAGCCCAAAGGATCTTAAAAGAAGTTCATGATAGGATTTGCGATACACATAATAGTGGACATCTAATGGCCAAGTAAATCATGAGAATAGGTTATTATTGGTGGACCCTCTAGAGAAACTATATCAATTATGCCCGAAAAAGCCATAAGTGTCAAATCTATAAGGATAAGATCAATGTCCCTCCAGTGCCACTTCACGTCATGATGGCCCCATGGCCCTTCTCAATATAGGGCATGGATATGGTTGGGCTTATCATGCGTAATGCTTGCAATGGGCATCATTTTATCTTAGTAGCAATCAATTATTTCACCAAATGGGTGAAGCCTGCCTCATATGCTAATGTCACTAGATTGACTATCTACAAGTTTGTCAAGCGAGATATTATTTGTAGATTTAGCCTCTTGAACCAAATCATCATAGACAATGCAAGCAACTTTAATAATAAAATGATGCAAGTAGTCTGCTTACAGTTTAAGATCCAGCATCATAATTCTATCCCTTATCGCCCAAAGATGAATGAGGCAGTCGAGGCAGCTAACAAAAACATAAAAAAATAATTATGAAAATGGTTGAGACTTACAAATACTAGCATGAAAAGCTATCCTTTGCATTTCATGCCTATCGAACCTCAGTTTGCACTTCTACGAGTGCTACCTTATTCTTCCTTATCTATGGGATGGAAGCTGTATTGCTTATCAAAGTCAAAATCCCTTCTCTTAGAGTCTTGATGGAAACCAAACTTGAAGAGGCTAAATGGGTCAAGAATAGATAGATCAGCTCAACTTTATCGAGGAAAAATGCATGAAAGCCATCTGCCATGGTCAAATGTATCGAAGACGCATGATTTGAGCCCACGATAAAAAGATGCACCTATGACAATTTCACCTAGGCAAATTGGTATTGAAAAAGATCCTCCCAATTCATAAAGATGGATAAGGCAAGTGGACCCCTAATTGGGAAAGACCGTATGTTGTGAAGCAAGCCTTCTCTAGAGGGGGCCCTAATCTTGTCAAAAATGGGCAACAACACCTTGCCCAACCTAGTCAACTCAGATTCCATCAAGAAATATTACACGTAGGAGGTGAAAACCTAAAAAGGCATTCTTAAAAAAAAGGAGAAAACAATAAAAAAATAAAACAAAAAAAGAGAGAACAACAAAAAACAACAAAAAAACAAAAAAAAAAGAAGAAAAAAGGTGTCTAAATGAAAATTCAAAAACGGCATCTGGGCAACCAACCCAACTATAGTTGAAAACCCATAAGGGTGACTTGAGAAGATCAATTTTGATGGGGCTTAAATCAAGATCATTTATAGAAGAAAGCAAAGAAATCCTACGGATCTTTCAAAGATCAGCTCATACTAGTCACATTCATTGTTCAAGAAAAATCCTAGAAAGCACCTAAAGAACATTTATGTCATGATCGTCAGAGGCATCTTCTGCCCAACAAATCATAATTCTTACCACTGAATCACTTGTTTTTCAAATAGTATACCAAGTTGTTGTCATGAATAAATATTACCTTATTTCTTTTAACCCTTGTACAATTCATATTACACTTGTCATTTTACTGATAATGTTTGATAATCAACTAAAATATGCATTAAGACATCTCGATATTACATCAAAAGAAAAAAAAGCACAGGGAACTCTATTCATGCCCTGATCATCAAGATCATGAACTTTTCGCATCCAAACACCCACTCAACATGACCATACACCAAACCCTTTTTGGCTTTCATAAGCCACATCTTAAGAAAAACCATATTAAACTAACCAAAAATCGGCCCATGCATTCTATCAGAATCCTATCAGAACCAGTGACATCAACCTAATTAGTCAAATAGTCTCTAAATTATTGGCAATGCCTTCCAATTGTTAAAAAAACAATTGAGCCTCCCAAATTGAGAAATGCAATAATCCAAATTCTTGAGAATAAATTTTTTATCATATCTTTAGTGGAGCTGAGATAACCTATAATCCCTAGCAAGATTAGGAAAATTCTTGTCCATAGTTGCAACACAGACGAATCGCCATCCCTATGAGAGTCTGAATGACGTACAAGAAAAACTATGACCATCTCTTATATTAGACATCACATCATGCAATCATCATAGCATTCCACATCATGCATTCACATTACCATCACATATCATGATTTTCTTCAATGTTACTTCAAGCTAGTTCACCAGACCTCCAAGGATTCCCTAGTAAGAACTCTAAGCTTCGTAAGCACCTATCAAGAAACCTTTTTAAGCACATATGAGCTAATGGTAACAAACTTGTCTGTAAATAACCCGATGTCAATCATACCCATTCAAGCCTTGAAGTCAGTGGCACCCTGTTCAAAGCCCATAAGTCAGTGGCACCCATTTCAAAGCCTATAAGTAAGTGGAACCTTTTTCAAAGCCCACAAGTCAGTGGCACCTTATTTAAAGCCCATAAGTTTATGGCTCTTTTTTCAAAGCCCATAAGTTAGCGGTGCCCTTTTCAAAGCCTATAAGTTAATGGCACCCTTTTCAAAGCGCATAAGTCAGTGACACATTTTCAAAGCCCATAAGCCAGTGGCACCTTTTTCAAAGCCTACATATACTTGTAGCACTAAGTTTGAGTTAAAGCCCACACAAGCTGATGGCACCCGAGTCAAAGTCCATACAAGCTGGAAAACCTAAGTCTAAGTCAAAGCCCATACAAGCTGGTGACACCTGCATAAAAAATCCACGTTACTCTACACTTGCCTAAGGGGGTCAAACCATAGAAAACCTAACACCCTAGTAGGAAGGGCAAACCCTACAAAATTTACTTAAACCTCTATTAGGATCATTGTCAATACATTGCACTTATCATAGTGAAGTATTAATTACAATTTATTTCTTTACAGGTGTTCTTGGGAGCATCATTCCACCCTAGACAAAATAGTGTCTATTTATCTTTTCCCTATTCTTAATTCTCAGCAATGGTCAAAGAGGGGCAGCTATAGACACCTTATTTTGTCCAGGCTAATTTTTTTAGCAACTTGGGGCATAAATATAAGGAAGAATAGATCATGTTAAAGATAAATGCAAAGATATGGCATCAAAGGATGTAGTTTTCCAATGTATCGATAAATGCAAGCTATTTTCCATGATTCAAGAATTTTTTACTCATCCACCATTGATGCAAAACTCGATTTTAACTCATTTCTTTGCATAAAAAAATCAAAACCCGTATCACGTTACGAATTTGAACTTTTGAATTAATCAAAACATATTTGAGCCTAAATTAGATCAAAAAGGTCAATGCCACATGATTACCCTACTCCTTTCTAGTTTGTTGACCAAGATCACCAACAGCTACCCTATTTACTGAAAAATCATTTCAGTATTTAAACCAACCACCTTATGTCCTTCACATTGTTAGCAAGCTGCTCCCTGCAGCCACTCTATAGCCATAAAGCTGACATCACTTTGTCCCCTCTGGGAAATAACTAAAGCACCTCCAATTTGGCTTTAAAATGCTAGTATAAATAGGCCACTTATATCTTAGCTGAGATTTTTGGAGTTTCTAGCTCATTTTGTAGCTTCCAAAAAACATTCACACATTAAGAAAACCAAACCTCCTAGCTCTTCACCTAGCATCCAAAAACAACCCCAAAACATTCACTTTCAACTACTATAAATTCTGAAAATCACCCTCATCCATACTAGAACCCAAACCTTATTGTTTTTTTCTTTTTTTTTGCTTATTAAAAACAAGGAAATGAGGGAAATTCAAGCCATCTCTGCAATTTCAAATTTTGGCCAAAAATTAAAGTTTTGTTGGTATAACTTCTTACTTTATCACTTTTATTTTTTGTTTTTTAGCATCTTCATCATTTTGGTGAGCTCTCCATGTTTCTATCACCCTCTTAGGATTCTCATGCATTATTGTAGCTTTTAGTTGCGGTAGTTTAGGATTTGGATGCCTTAATGCCCCTTTAATGTGCAAAATGGCTTATTTCATCCTTACTATTTTGATAGCTCTTACTCATGTATTTTATGCCATATCCATGCATCTTGTTATGATTAATCCATGTGCGAATCCTTATCCTAACATATTGCAAGCATATTTATACATTAGCTTGCATCCTGTCATGAATCTTTGTCATTTTCAGCATCCATAACATTTTCTTGTCAAAGTGCGTAACACTTTCTTTGTCTAGACCATTAGTAAAGTTAGCATCCCATTCATGTTATGTGCTATCCCCTTGTATTTTTGTTGTCTTTTCCATGTCAAAGTGCATGTTTGAAGGCTATAAAAAAAAAAAGAAACTGATTTTCAAAACCTCCCCAAGCCAAGCATGTTAACCTCAATCAATGAGGATTAGCATGGACTTATCATTTTCCTTAAAGTTAGCATAAAATTCTTAGGGAAAATTAAGTTTTCCAAATCAGGAATCCTAATTAAGTGAGCTCAAAACTTCTAATTTTCTGATGAAAATGGCCTTGCACTTGCTTCCGAAATGTTTGTGCCCTATTTTTGAGTTAAAATCTTGAGTGGTATGATCAATGAGCTGTTTCATCATCCTAAACTACTCCAGGGCTATACAAATGAGTTCGTGATGCTCATACCACTCTTTCCTTTTAGTCATGGATGTTAAAATGTTGATGACTTTAGTTTGGACCCATAAACATAGAGAAAATAAGAAATATCCTATGTTTTGTTTTGTCCCTTCTTGGCAACATCACTGTTGCAAATTGAAAAATCACTTTAAAATCCAAAACAATTTTTCAAGAATTTTATAATATTTTTCTTTGAAAATGTGTCAAAATATCTTTAAAACGTGGTCATGTTGACCCCTAGATCAGTCTAGATGAAAGAGTTATAATTTTTCAAACCTAGACTATCCAAAATCCCTAAAGTTAACAAAGTGCATTCTGGTTGGGCCTTTTAGGCCTACTAAACGATGTTTCTAAATCTGTCCAACAATTTTCTTAAAATGTCCATAAATTTTCTTTTTAAAAAGGTGTTATTTGTAATTTTTTGATATCAAATGAGTCTGCAATGATTTTTTGAATTTTGACACACCCTTTTCCTCGAATGCTCTATCAGTAGCATAATTGAACCAAATTTGAAAATTTATTTTCGCAGAAAGTGATTTTTTGGGATAGTAGGAATATTTTTAGATTGGCCCTCATCAAGTTACCTTTCTAATGGTATCTTGTCCACCCTCTAAAGCTTTCAAACCAATTTAGAATAAATTTGGAAGTGGGATAGCGTGTTGCTATCCCTTATTTTCAGTTATGGTCAAAATTGAGTTATTTTCTTGAGCTTCATCTCGAGACATTCAAATGTCACCATATCACCCTGATCAGCTTCGAGAACATGCTTTAACCTACCATAGGCTTGTACCAAGGCACAAATATATTTTACATCTTTAACATCCTTATTCATAATAATTTATTTTGCCAAAAGTTGAAGAAATGCTCACTTATTTTTTAAATCACAAAGTTTTGTCAACCTAAGTTTTTCAACTCGACTTCTTTAAAGAGTGTCAGATATGTCACTTTTAGGGATACTTTAACCTTAACCTTTCAAGGGTATATTCTAACGCTGCTTTTTAAAATTGTTAAGATTTAAAAATCTTCCTTTGTAAAAATTATTTGTCATCTACAGGGATACTCCAACCCTGATCTTCTGAGGGGATACTCTAACCTCACTTCTAAAAATTGTTAAGATTTAAAAATCTTCCTTTGTCAAAATTATTTGTCATCTATAGGGATACTTCAACCTTGATCTTCCAAGGGGATACTCTAATCCCGCTTTTCAAAATTGTTAAGATTTAAAAATCTTCCTTTGTTAAAATTATTTGTCATCCATAAGGATACTTCAACCCCAATCTTTTGAAGGGATACTCCAACCCCGCTTTTCAAAATTATCAAGATTTAGAAATCTTCCTTTGTTAAAATTATTTATCATCCACTAGGATACTCCAACCCTATCTTTTCATAAGGATACTCCAACCCTATCTTTCAACTATAATTAAATTTTTCTCCTTCTTTAGCTTCCATGAATGTGTCAAGAAAACCTTGTTCAATCAAGAAACCTAGATCCATCCTAAAAATTATCAATTCAGTTATTCCTAGATAATTGATGCTAATGACAAGATAAATTCCAATAGTCCATCCCTTCTTTTTATCATCATATTGAATGATCCATGTTATGTTACTTTGTTCGTTGCCTTACTAATGTGATTTCTTTATGATGATTATTTGCATTCATGCTTTCATATCATTTCAAGTAAAATTAAAGGTAATGTTCCACGTGGGTAACTCTCCAGTGCCTAAAATGAAATATTCCATTTTCAATGTAAAATCTAGAGGTCATTTTTATTGAAAATCTTTATATTCCCTATCTTTCCAAGGCATGTATAAGATTAAATCTTCTCATTAAAACTTGGATTTGTGTTTTTATAAAATTCATGCATTAAAAGGGGGTTATATCAAAATAGCGATAAGTTAAGATCGAAAGAATTGAAACTGAGATAAGACATAACTAGTAAGGTACTGATTTTGGGCATCGCAAAGAGGTTCGTGCCTCATCGTGCATAATCAACTCCCAAACCCAAACAACGAATCTTTATACTACGTAGACCACAAGGTTGATGTTTCAAGTTTCGTAACTCAAGACATAGGTTTCAATAGGCATCTGATCATGCCTAGCCTAAAATAATCGCTGGTGACTCCAAGCGTTTGCCACTTTATAATGGTCATCTGAGACAATAGGATGAAGGATTCATCTTATGGCTCCCTTCACTGTATCATGAGTCGATAATCCATACTTTCTCATTCTCATCACATTGCAAAGGAAAAGTCTCAATCAAGAAGACATTTCCTAGTCAAAAAATTATTTTAAGTCGTATACACCCACAAATCCATGAGGATCTACCTTAGGGCATGTTGCGACAATAAACACGGATTCTTGCAATTAAATCCATTCCTTTCATGATTGGGCATCATAAAAATATTCTCTTTGTTGGGATGCAAAATACTAATGCTTTGGTTTTGCCAGAAAAGCTTTTTTTTCACTATTTTTCTTAGAATTAAAGTTTGTTCACTAAAAGAGACGAACATGGATTTTTGTAATTATATCCATTCCTTTTATGGTTGGATATCATAAACACATTTTTTTCATTAGGATACATCATGTTGATGCTTTGATTTAAAAAGAAAAGCTTTTTTGTCCAGTATTTTCCCTAGAATCATAGTTCATCCACCAAAAGAGAGAAACATGGATTCTTGTAATTATATCCATTCTTTTAATGATATGGCATAGATAGACATTCTCCCCAAAAGAGAAGAACATGGATTCTTATAATTATATCCATTCTTTTCATGATATGGCATACATATACATTCTCCTCATTAGGATACATGATATTGATGCTTTAATTTTGCAAGAAAAGCTTTTCTTTCATCTATTTTTTAGAATTAAAATTCATCCACCAAAAGAGATAAACTTATATTTTCATAATCATATCTATTCTTTTTGTGGTCAGGCTTCATAAACACATTTTCCTTTCTAGGATTCATGATATTAATACTTTGGTTTAACAGGAAAGGTTTTTCTTTCCACCATCTTCTATAGAATTATAGTTCATCTACAAAAAAAAGATAAATTTGGCTTTTTGTAATTGTATCCATTCTTTTTATGATAGGGCATTGCAAACACATTCTCCTTATTGGAAGACATGATATTAATACTTTGGTTTAACCAAAAAGCTTTTTTTCCACCATTTTCCTTAAAATCATAGTTCTACCAAAAGAGATGAACAAGTAGTCTTGTAGTTAAATCCACTCTTTTCATGATTAGGCATCATGAACACATTCTCCTCAATAGGATACATGATACTAAGGCTTTAGTGTCATAGGGAAAGCTTTTCTTTCCATCATTTTTCATAAATGAAAGTTCGTCCACAAAAAAAAGATGAATAGGGATTTTTATAACTATTTCTATTTATTTCATGATGGGGCACATAAACACATTCTCCTCACTAGGATACATGATATTAATGTTTTAACTTAGTAAGAAAAGCTTTTATTTACACCATTTTCCTTAGAATCATAGTTCATTCATTGAAAAAGATGAACATGAATTCTTTTAATTATATTCATTCTTTTCATGATGGGGCATTATAACACATTCTTGTCATTAGGACAGATGATATAAATGCTTTAGTTTAACATGAAAAGCTTTTTTTTTGCCATTTTCCTTAGAATCATAGTTCATCCGCCAAAAGAGGCTAACACAGTTTCTCACTATACCCACTCTATTCATGATTGGGCATCATAAACAAATTCTTCTTATTAGGATACATGATATTGATGCTTTTTTTTAGCAAGAAAAACTTTTCTTGCCACCATTTTTCATAGAATCAAAGTGTATCCACCAAAAGAGATGAATGTAGATTTTCATAATTATATCCATTTTTTTTTTGTGATTAGGCATCATAAACATATTTCCCTTATTAAGATGCATGATATCGATACTTTGATTTAACAAGAAATGCTTTTCCTTCTACCATTTTCCATAGAATCATAGTTCATTGGCCAAAAGAGGCAAACGTGGATTTTTGGCGTCATAAACACATTCTCTTCATTAAAATACATGATATTGATACTTTGATTCAACAAGAGATGCTTTTTTTCTATCATTTTCCATAAAATCATAATTCATCTGCCAATAAAGACAAACATGGATTTTCATAATCATACACATTGTTTTTGTAATTAGGCTTGATAAACATATTCTTCTTATTAGGATTCATGATACTAATGCTTTGATTTTACAAGAAAAGCTTTTATTTCCATCATTTTCCTTATAATCATAATTTATTTGCCAAAAGAGATGAACATGGATTCTCGTAATTATATCCATTCTCTTTATGATTGGGCATCATAAACACTTTCTCTTTATTAGGATACATGATACTTGATGCTTTAGTTTTGTAAGAAAAGCTTTTCTTTCCACTATTCTCCATAGAATTAAAGTTCATCTGCCAAAACATATGAGAATTCAAGATAATTATATCCATTATTTTCATGATTAGGAATATAAACACATTTTCCTCATTAGGATTCAAGATACTGATGCGTTGGTTTAACAAAGAAAGGGCTTTTCTTTCCACCATTTTCCTTAAAATCATAGTTCGTATGCCAAAAGAGACAAATATGGATTCTTCTAATTATATCTTTTTTTTTTCATGATGGGCATAAAAAACACATTTTCCTCATTAGGATACATGATATTGATGCTTTGGTTTAGCAGGAGAAGCTTTCCTTTCTACCACTTTTTATAGAATCAATGTTTGTTCACCAAAAGAGATGAACATGGATTTTCATAAATCATATCCATTTATTTTGTGATTGAGCATCGTAAGTACATCTTTCGTATTAGAATTCATCATATTGATGCTTCAATTTAATAAAAAATACTTTTTTTCCATTATTTTTATTAGAATCATAGTTCATCTAAGATGAATATGGATTTTAATAATTATATTCATTCCTTTTGTGATTGGCCATTGTAAACACACTCTCCTAATTCAGAGCATGATATTGATGGTTTGGTTTAAGAAAACAAGCTTTCCTTTCCAACACTTTTCTTAGAATCGTCATTTGTCTGCCAAAAGAGACAAATAAGTATTCACATAATTATATCCACACTTTTCATGATTGGGCATCATGAACACATTTTCCTCAATGGGATACATGATATTGAGGCTTTGGTTTTGCAAGAAAAGCTTTTTTCCATCATTTTCCATAGAATTAAAGTTCGTCTACCAAAATAGATGAATAGGGATTTTCATAAATATATCCATTCTTTTTGTGATTGGGCACGAAAATGCATTCTCTTCATTAAGATACATGATATTGATGCTTTGGATTAGCAAAAAAAGCTTTTCTTTCCACCCATTTCCTTATAATCATAGTTCATTTGCCAAAAGAGATGCACATGGATTCTGTTAATCATTTTCATTATTTTCATGATTGGGCTTCATAAACAGATTTTCCTCATTAAGATACATGATATTGATGCTTCAGTTTAGTAAGAAAAGCTTTTCTTTTGCCATATTCCTTAGAATCATAGTTTGTTCACCAAAAGAGCCTAACATGGACTCTTATAACTATATCCATTCTGTTTATGATTAGGCATCATAAACAAATTCTCCTTATTAAGATACACAATGTTGATGCTTTGCTTTAGAAAGAGAAGTTTTTTTTTCCACCATTTTTCATGGAATCAAAGTTCATCCACCAAAAAAATGAAAATGGATTTTCATAATTATATCATTTTATTTTGTGATTGGGTATCAAAAATGCATTCTCCCTATTAAGATGCATGTATCAATAGTTTGGTTTAACAAGAAATGTTTTTCCTTCTACCATTTCTTGTAGAATCATAGTTCATCTGCCAAAAGAGACAAATGTGGATATTTGGCATCATAAACCTTTATCCTTATTAGAATACATGATATTAATACTTTCATTTAAAAAGAAATGCTTTCCTTTCTATCATTTTTCATAAAATCATAGTTTATCCACCAAAAGAGGCAAACATGGATTTTCATAATCATATACGTTCTTTTTGTAATTAGGCTTTATAAACACATTCTCTTTATTAGGATTCATGATACGATGCTTTAGTATAACAAGAAAAGCTTTTCTTCCTGTTATTTTCCTTAGAATCATAGTTTATCTACCAAGAAAAGCAAACATGGATTCTCATAATTATATCCATTTTTTTAATAATTGGGCATCATAAACATATTCTTCTTTTTGGGATATACGATAATTGATACTTTGATTTTGGAAGAAAAGCCTTTTTTCCACTATTTATCATAGAATCAAATTTGTCTGCCAAAAGAGAGGAGCATAGGTTTTCGTAATTATTTTTATTATCTTCATGATTGGGAATATAAACACATTCTCCTCATTAGGATTCATGATGCTTTGGTTTCATAAGAAAAGGTTTTCTTTCCACCATTTCCCTTAGAATCATAGTTCATACACGAAAAGAGACAAACATGGATTCTCATAATTATACGCATTCTTTGCATGATAGGGCATCATAAACACATTTTCCTTATTAGGATACATGATGTTAATGCTTTGGTTTAGCAAGAAAAGTTTTTCTTTCCACTATTTTCTATAGAATCAAAGTTTATCCACCAAAAGAGACAAACATGAATTGAAAAGTTTTTCTTTCCACTATTTTCTATAGAATCAAAGTTTATCCACCAAAAGAGACAAACATGAATTTTCAAAATTATATCCATTCTTTTCACAATTGGGCACATAAGCATATTCTCCTCATTGGAATATATAATCAAAGTTCATCTGACAAAAGAGACGAGCATGGATTTTCATAATTATATCCATTATTTGCATGATTGGGTTCATAAACACATTCTTTTCATTAGGAAATATGTTATTGGTTCTTTGGTTTAGCAAGAAAAGCATTTTTTTCTACTATTTTCCTTCGAATCATAGTTCATCCACCAGAAAAGATGAACATGGATTTTTGCAACTACATCCATTTTTCTATGGCTGAGTATTTTAAACATATTCTCCTTATTCAAAGACATGATTATTTATGCCTTAGCTTAACAAGAAAAGTTTTTCTTTCCACAACTTTCCATAGGATTATAGTTCATTTACCAAAAGAGACAAACATGTATTCTCATAACTATATCCATTCTTTTCATGATTGGGTATCATGAACGCATTCTCCTTAATAGAATACATGATACTGAGGCTTTAGTTTCACAGGAAAAGCTTTTCCTTTCACCACTTTTTGTATAATCAAAATTATTTCACCAAAAGAGATTAATAAAGGCTTTCATAACTATATCCATTCTTTTTGAGATTGGGCATATAAAATAGATTCTCCTCATTAGGATACATGATATTGATGCTTTGCTTTAGAAAGAAAAGCTTTTCTTTCCATTATTTTCCTTAAAATCATAGTTCATTCGCCATAAAAGTCAAACATGGACTTTCTTAATTATATTCATTTTTTTTATGATTAGGCATCATAAACATATTTTCCTGATTAAGATACACGATATTGATGCTTCAGTTTAGCAAGAAAAGCTTCCATTTCTACCATTTTTTTTGTAAAATTAAAGTTTGTCTACCAAAAAATATGAACCTAGATTTTCATCATTATATCCATTATTTTTGTGATTGGACATTGCAAACACATTCCTCTCATTAAGAAGTAGGATATTTATGCTTTGGTTTAACAAGAAAAGCTTTTCTTTATGCCACATTCCTCAGGATCATAGTTTATCTGCCATAAGAAACAAACATAGATTTTCATAATTATATCCATTCTTTTTGTGATTGGGCATTGTAAACACATTCTCTCGTTAAGAAAAAAGATATTTATGATTTGGTTTAAGAAATGCTTTTCCTTCCACGTTTTCCTTATAATCATAATATATTCACCAAAAGATAATATATTCACCAAAAGATACGGACATGGATTTTCATAATAGTATCCATTCTTTTTATGGTTAGGCTTCTTGAACACATTCTTCTCATTAGGATTCATAATATTGATGCTTTGTTTTAACATGAAAAGCTTTTTTTTAACCATTTTCCTTAGAATCGTAATTTGTCCGCCAAAAGGGATGAACATGCATTTTTGTAATTATATCCATTCTTTTTATGATTGGGCACTGGAAACAAATTCTCTTATTAGGAAATAGGATATTTATTATTTTGTTTGATGAGAAAAGCTTTTTTTTCTACCACTTTCCTTGGAATCATAGTTTGCCCACCAAAAGAAATGAACATGAATTTTTGTAATTATCTCTATTGTTTTCATGATTGGGCATCATAAACGCATTCTCCTCAATAGCATGCACAATATTGGTGCTTTGATTTGAAAAAAAAAAGCTTTTTTTTCCACCAATTTTTGGAGAATCAGAGTTTATCCACCAAAATAGACGAACATGGATTTTCATAATTATATCCATTTTTTGTGATTAGGCATCGTAAACACATCTTTCTCATTAAGAAATACGATATTGATGCCTTGGTTTACAAGAAAAGCTTTTCCTTCTACCATTTTCCTTGGATTCATAGTTTATCCACTAAAATGATGAACATGGATTCTTGTAATAATTTGCATTCTTTAAATAATTGAACATCATTATTATACATGATATTGATACTTTGGTTTTACCATTAAAACTTTTCTTTCTACAATTTTCTTTATAATCAAAGTTCATCTACCAAAAGAGATGAACATGGATATTCATAGTTATATATTTTCGTCCCATGATTGGACATCAAAAAGACATTTTCTTCATTGGCAGACATAATATTGATGCTTTGACTTTACCAGAAAGCTTTTCCTTCCACCATTTTTCTTAGAATCAAAGTTCATCCACCTAAGGGGATAAACATGAGTTTTCATAATTATATCCATTCTTTTGGGACTGGGCATCATAAACATATTCTCCTCTTTAGGATACATAATATTGATGCTTTTGTTTAATAAGTAAATCATTTCCTTCTATAAGTTTCCTTAGAATCATAATTTGTCCTCTAAAAGTGATGAACATTAATTCTCATGACTATATCTATTCTTTTCATGATTAGGCATCATAAACACTTACCGTTATTGGGATACATGACATTGATCTCTAGTTTCGCAAGAAAAGCTTGTTTTCCACCATTTTTTATGGAATCAATGTTCGTCTACCAAAATAGATGAACATGGATTTTCATAGTTATATCCTTTCTTTTAGTGATTAGGCATCATGTACACTTTCTTCCCTTTAGGATACATGTATTGATGAATTGGCTTAACATGGAAAGCATTTTTTTTCCATTTTTTATAGAGTCAATGTTCATCCGCCAAAAGGTACAAGCATGGATTTTCATAATTATATTCATTTTTCGTGAGATTAGGTATCTTAAACATATTACCGTTATTAGGATACATGATATTGATGCTTTTATTTAACGAGAACAACTTTTCTTTCCACCATTTTCCTTAGAATTATAGTTCATCTGCCAAAAAATACAAACATAGATTCTTGTAAATATATCCCTTCTTTCCACGATTAGGCATCATATACATTTTCTTCTCATTGGGATACACAATATTGATGCTTTGGTTTTACAAGAAAAGCTTTTCTTTGCACCATTTTTTGTCAGGTCAAAGTTCATCTGCCAAAGAGACAAAAATGGATTTTCACAATTATATCCATTATTTTTATGATTGGATAAACATATTCTCCTCCTTAGGATACATGATGTTAATGCTTTCATTTACCAAGAAAGGTTTTTCTTTACAATATTTCCTTAGAATCATAGTTCATTTGCCAGATAAGATGAACATGAATTCTCATAATAATTTTCATTCTTTAAATAATTGGACTTCATAAACATATTCTCTTTTTTAGGATACATGATATTAATGCTTTGGTTTTGTCAGGAAAGCTTTTCTTTCTACCATTTTCCCTATAATCAAAATTCATATGCTAAAAGAGACAAACATGGATTTTCATAATTACACCTTTTTCTTTCATGATTGGGCATCAAAAAGACATTTTCCTTGTTGGGACACATAGTATCGATAGTTTGGTTATGCTAGAAAAGCTTTTATTTCTACCATTTTTTTAGTATCAAAGTTTATCCACCAAAAAGAGACAAACTCGGATTTTCATAATTATATCCATTTTTTTTGTAGTTGGGCATCATAAACACATTCTCTTTATCATAAACACATCATCATAATAGATTTTCATATTTTTTTCTAAGAAATACATGATATTGATATCTTGGTTTAACAAGAAAAACTTTTTTTCTACATTTCCTTAAAATCATAGTTCATTTGCCAAAAGAGTCGAATATCAATTCTCATAATAATTTCCATTTCTTAAATAATAAGACATTATAAACATTTCCTCATATTGGAATATATGATATTGATACTTCAGCTTTGCCAAAAAAAGCCTTTCTATTCACCAATTCCCTTATAATCAAAATTTATTTGCCAAAAAAGATGAACATGGATTCTCATAATTATACTTTTTTTTTTCATGGTTGGGCATTAAAAACACATTCTCTTCACTAGGATACATAATATTGATGCTTAAGTTTTACTAGAAAAGCTTTTCTTTTCGCCATTTTCCTTAGAATTATAGTTCATCCATGAAAAAAGATGAACATGAAATTTCATACTTATATCCACTTTCCTTATCATTTTTTGTGTAATTAAAGTTCATCCAC
The DNA here is from genome assembly GCA_038381775.1 of Adansonia rubrostipa. Taxonomy (NCBI): domain Eukaryota; kingdom Viridiplantae; phylum Streptophyta; class Magnoliopsida; order Malvales; family Malvaceae; genus Adansonia; species Adansonia rubrostipa. The sequence continues at coordinate 38,379 of JBBYHM010368278.1, read as the reverse complement.
CAAAAGAGATAAACATCTATTTTCATAATTATACCCATTTTTTTGTGATTGGGCATCATAAACATATTTTCCTTGTTAGAATACATGATATTGATGGTTTGGTTTAGCAAAATAGCCTTTTCTTTCCATTATTCCCTTAGAATCATAGTTTATTTGCCAAAAGAGAAGAACGTAGATTCTTATAGGAATTTCTAGTCTTTAAATTATTGGACATCATAAACATATTCCTCTCATTAGGATAGATGCTATTGATGCTATGGTTTATAAGAAAAGCTGTTAATTCCACCATTTTCCTTATAATCAAAGTTTGCCTGCCAAAAGAGATGAATGTGGATTCTTAAACTTATATATGTTCTTTTCATGGTTAGGCATCATAAACACATTCTCCTCATTAGGATACACAATACTGATGCTTTAGTTTTATAAGAAAAGCTTTTCTTTTTACCATTTTTTATAGAATTAGTGTTAATTCAATAAAAGAGATGAACATCTATTTTCATAATTGTATCTATTCTTTTATGATTGGGCATCATAAACATATTTTTCTTTTTAGGGCACATGATATTCATGCGTTAGTTTAGCAAGAAAGGTTTTTCTTTCGACCATTTGCTTAGAATCATAGTTCATCTATCCAAAGAAACGAACATAGATTCCTATAAAAATTTTTAGTCTTTAAATAATTGGACATTATAAACATATTCCCCTTATTTGGATACATGATATTGATGCTATGCTTTTTCCAAGAAAGCTTTTTGTTCCACTATTTTCCTTGTAATCAAAGTTTATCTACCAAAAGAGGGAAACATGGATTCTCATAATTATATCCTTTCTTTTCATGATTGTGTATAAAAAATACATTTTCTTTATTGGGATACATAATATTAATGCTTTGTTTTATCTAGAAATCATTTTCTTTCCACATTTTCCTTAGAAGGATTTTTGTAATTATGTCCATTCATTTTGTGATTAGGTATCACAAACATATTTTCCTCATTAGGATACATAATATTGGTGGTTTGCTTTAACAAGAAAAGCTTTTCACTCTACCATTCTCCCTAAAATCATAGTTTATCCATTAAAAAGGACAAACACAAAATCTGATAATTATATCCATTATTTTCACGTTAGGGCATCATAAACACATTTTCCTCATTGGGATACATAATATTGATGCTTTGGTTTTGCAAGAAAAGCTTTTCTTGCCACCATTTTTCATCAAATCAAAGTTCATCCTCCAAGAAAGATAAACATTGATTTTTGTAATTATTGTGATTGGGCATCATAAACACATTTTCGTCAGTAGGATACGTGATATTAATGTTTTCATTTAGCAAGAAAAACTTTTCTTTCTACCTTTTTTGTTACAATTGTTGTTCATCTACCAAATGAGACAAACATGTAATCTTATAATAATTTCCATTCTTTAAATAATTGGACATCATAAACACATTCTCTTCATCGAGATACATGATATTGATGCTTTTGTTTTACAAGAAAAACTTTTGATTTCACCATTTTCTTTACAACCATACTTCACCAGCCAAAAGAGGCAAACATGGATTCTTGTCATTGTATATATTTTTTTCATAATTAAGCATCATAAAAAAATTCTCCTCATTATGATACACGATATTGGTTCTTTTGTTTAGCATGAAAAACTTTTCTTTTCACCATTTACTTAGAATTATAAATCATTTACCAAAAGATATGAACATGGATTCTTATAATAATTTCCATTTTTTAAGTAATTAGACATCAGAAACATATTTTCCTCTTTGGGATGCATGATATTGACATTTTGGCTTTGCCAGAAAAGCTATTCTCTCCACCATATTCCTCATAATCAAAGTTAATCCGCCAAAAGAGATGAACATGGATTCTTTAAATTATATCTATTCTTTTTATGATTAGGCGTTATAAACACATTCTTCTTATTTGGATACACAGTATTGATGCTTTGGTTTTGCTAGAAAAGCTGTTCTTTCACTATTTTCTTTATAATCAAAGTTCATCTTGTAAAAGATATAAAAATGGATTCTTGTAACTATATCCTATCCTTTCATGATTGGGCATCCTAAACACACTCTCCTCATTGGGATGCATAATATTGACCCATTATTTTTCTTTTCGCCATTTTCCTTAGATTCAAAGTTAGTCCACCAAAAAGGATGAACATGGATTTTCTTAATTATATCTATCCTTTTTGTGATTGAGCGTCATAAACTTATTCTCCTTATTAGCATATGTGATACTTATACTTTAGTGTAACAGGAAAAGCTTTTCCTTTTACCATTTTTCATAGAGTTAAAGTTTGTCTACCAAATAAGATGAACATGGATTTTTGTAATTATATCCATTTTTCATGACCAGGCATTGTTAACACATTCTTCCCATTAGAATACAAAATATTGGCACTTTGGTTTAGCAAGAAAAGTTTTTCCTTACATTATATTCCTTAGTGCCATAGTTCATGTGCTAATAGAGACGAACATGGATTCTCATAATTATATTTTTTCCTTTTATGATTAGGCATCAAAATTGCATTCTTCCCCTTGGGAGACACAATCTTGATGCTTTTGGTTTCACCTAAAAAGCTTTTTTCTTCCACCATTTCACTTAGAATCAAAGTTCATCCACTGAAAGAGATAAAACATGGATTTTTTAATTATATCAATTTTTTTGAGATTGGGCACCACAAACACGTTTCCCTATTAGCAAACATAATATTGATGCTTTGATTTAAAAAGAATATCTTTTCTTTCCACCATTTGCCTTAGAATCATAGTTCATCTGCCAAAAGAGATGAACATGGATTCTTGTAATTATGTCCATTCTTTCCAAGGTTTGGCATCATATAAACATTCTTCTCATTAGGATACATGATAATTATGCTTTGGTTTTGCAAGAAAAGCTTTTCTTTCCACCATTTTCCACATAATCATAGTTTATCCACCAAAAGAGATGAACATGGATTCTTATAATTATATCCATTCTTTTCATGATTGGGCATCATATTTACATTCTTCTCATTGGGATAAATGATAATGATGCTTTGATTTCATAGGAAAAGCTTTTCCTTCAACTATTTTCCTTAGAATCATAGCTCGTTTGCTAAAATAGATGAACATGGATTCTCATAATTATTTCCATTTTTCTCATGATTAAGCATTTTAAACATATTCTCATCATTGGGATACATGATTTTGGTGCTTTGGTTTCGAAAGAAAAGTTTTTGTTTCCACCATTTTCCTCAAATCATAGTTCGTTTGCCCAAAAAAACAAATATGGATTCTCATAATAATTTTGATTCTTGAAATAATTAAATATCATAAACATATTCTCCTTATTGGGATAAATGATATTGATGCTCTAAAAAAGCTTTTCCTTTATTTTCCTTACAAACAAAGTTCATCTGCCAAAAGAGACAAACATGGATTTTCAAAATTATATCCATTTTTTTGTGCTTGGGCATCATAAATACATTTTTTTCATTAGGATACATGATATTGATGCTTTGGTTCAACAAGGAAAGCCTTTATTTCCTTTATTTTCCTAAGAATCATCATTTATCCACCAAAAAAGACAAACATGGATTCTTATAACTGTATCCATTCTTTTCTTGATTGGGAATCACAAACACATTCTTCTCATTAGGATACATGATATTGACGCTTTGGTTTCGCAAGAAAAGCTTTTATTTCCACCATTTTTTTGTAGAATCAAAGTTCATCCACCAAAAAATATGAACATTGATTTTATAAATCATATCCTTCTCTTTTTTTTTTTTTTTGTGATTGGGAATCATAAATACATTTTTTGCTTTTGGATACATGATATTGATGCTTTTTGGCAGGAAAAGCTTTTTTTTCACCATTTTTCTTAGAATCATAATTCATCCGCTAAAAGAGACAAACATAGATTCTTGTAATTATATCCATTTTTTTTCATTATTGGGTATCATTAACACATTCTCCTCATTATTATACATGATATTTATGCTTAAATTTAGTATGAAAGGCTTTTCCTTCCACCATTCACTTAGAATCATAGTTCATCTACCAAAAAGGATGAACATGAATTCTCATAATAATTTTCATTCTGTAAATAATTAGACATTATAAACATTTTCTCCTCTTTAGGAGCAATGATACTAGCATTTTGGTTTCAGCAGAAAAGCTTTTCCTTCCATTTTTTTTATATTAAAGTTAGTTGATGAACATGCCTTTTCTTAGTTATATCCATTCCTTTTATGGTTGGGCATCATAAACACATTCTCTTCATTGGGATACACAATATTAATGCCTTGGTTTTACAAGAAAAGCTTTTCTTTCCACTATTTTTCGCAAAATCAAGGTTTATTAACCAAAAGAAATGAAAATGGATTTCCTTAACCATATCCCTTTTGCTAATGATTGGGCATCATAAACACATTCTCCTTATATTAGGATACATGACGTTGATGCTTTCATTTAGCAAGAAAGGCTTTTCTTTCCACCATTTTCCTTTGAATCATAGCTGGTCTTCCAAAAAAGGCAAACATGGATTCTCATAATATTCATTCTTTAAATAATTGGACATCATAAACATATTCTTCTCATTGGGATACATGATATTAACACTTTAGTTTAATAAGACAAGCTTTCTTTCCATCATTCTTCTCAGAATCATAGTTCACTTGCCAAAAGATACGAACATGGGTTCTTGTAATTATAGCCATTAAGGTACATGACATTAATGCTTTGGTTTTGCAAGAATGGCTTTTCTTTCCATTATTTTTTTATAGAAGAAACGAACATGGTTTGTCATAATTAGATCTTCTTTTTTCATGATTAGGCACCATAAACATATTATCCTTATTAAGATACATCATATTGATACATTCGTTTCCCAGGAAAAGGTTTTCTTTCCACTATTTTTCTTAAAATTATATTTCATCCACCAAAAGAAATGAACATTGATTCTTTTAATAATTGACATCTTGAAATAATTGGACTTCATAAAAAACACATTATCTTTATTGTGATGCATGATTTTGATGCTTTGGTTTAACAACAAAAGCAAAAACTTTCTACTGTTTTCCTAGCAAGCATTGTTCATCTACCAAAAGAGATGAACTAAGATTCCCATACTTAAATCCATTCTTTTCATGATTCGGTAGCATAAAAACATTCTCCTTATTAGGATATAAAATATTGATGTTTAAGTTTAGCATGAAAAGATTTTCATTCCACTATTTACTTAGAATCATAGCTCGTCTGCAAGAAAAGATTGACCTGGATTTTCATAATAATTTCCATTCGTTAAATAATTGGACATCATAAAAATAATCTCTTTTTTTGGATAGATGATATTGATGTTCTAGTTTCACTAGAAAAACTTTTCTTCCATTATTTTCATTATAATCAAAGTTAGTATGCCAAAAGGGACAAACATGAATTTTCTTTATTTTATCCATTCCTTCCATGAATGTGAGTCATAAGCACATTCTCCTCATTAGGATACATTATATTGACGTTGGTTTTGCAGAAAAGCATTTTTTTCTACAATTTTCCTTAGAATCAAAGTTCCTTTACCAAAGAGATGAACTTGGATTTTCATAATTATATCCATTCCATTTGCGATTGGACATCACAAGCACATTCTTTTCATTTGGATACATGATATTGATGTTTAGTTTAACAAGAAAAGCTTTTTTTCTGCCATTTTCTTGATAATCATAGTTTGCTTACCAAAAGGGACGAACATGGATTCTTATAATTATATCCATTCTTTTCATGACTCGACATCATAAACACATTCTCCTCATTAGGATACATGATTTTGATGCTTTGGTTTATCATGAAAAGCTTTTCTTTCAACCATTTACTGAGAATTATTATTCATCTACCAAAAGAGACAAGCATGGATTTTTAAAATAATCTCCATTCTTTAAATAAATGAACATCATAAAGACATTCTCCTCGTTGGGACACATGATATTGATGCTTTAATTTTGCAAGAAAAGCTTTTCTTTCCGCTATTTTTTGGAGAAAAAATATTTATCCACCAAAAAAGATGAACAAGGATTTTCCTAATTATATCCATTCTTTTTATGATTAGAGATCACGAACACATTCTTTCCATTAGGATATACAATATTGACCCTCTTGTTTTCTTTCCATAATTTTCCTTGGAAACAAAGTTCATCCAACAAAAAAGATGGACAAGAATTTTCTTAATTATATCCATCTTTTTTGTGATTGAGCATAATAAACACATTCTCCTTATTAGGATGCATGATACTTATGCTTTGGTTTAGTAGGAAAAGCTTTTCCTTTCACCATTTCTCATAGAATCAAAGTTTGTCTACCAAAAGAGATGAACATGAATTTTGATAATTATATCCATTTTTTATGACTGGGCATTGTTAGCACATTCTTCTAATTAGGATACACGATTTTGATGCTTTAGTTTAGCAAGAAAAGCTTTTCTTTACATCAGTTTCCATAGTGTTATGGTCTAATGTCTAATAGAGAGAACATGGATTCCTATAATTATATTGTTGTTTTTCATATTTGGGCATCATTAACGCATTCTTCCCCCTAGGATACACAATATTGACACTTTAGTTTCATCAAGAAGGTTTTTTTTCCACCATTTTACTTAGAATCAAAGTTCATCCACCAAAAGAGACTAACATGGATTTTCTTAATTATATCCATTTTTTTGGGATTGGGCTCCATAAACATATTCTCCTCATTAGCATACACGATATTGATGCTTTGAGTTAAAAAGAATAGCTTTTTTTCCTACCATTTTCCTTAGAATAGTAGTTCACATACCAAAAGAGACGAACATGGATTCTCATAATTACATCCATTCTATTCATGGTTGGGCATCACATAGACATTCTCCTCTTAGGATGCATGATATTGATACTTTGGTTTTACAAGAAAAGCTTTTCTTTTCATCATTTTCTATAGCATCAAAGTTCATCTTCCATAAGACATGAACATGGATTTTCTACCCATATGCATTCTTTTTTGTGATTGGGCATCATAAATACATTATCCTTATTAGGATACACAATATTGATGCTTTGGTTTAAGAAAAGTTTTTTTTCCACCATTTTTCTTAGAATCAAAGTTTGTTCACCAAAATAGATGAACATGGATTTTCATAATTATATCCATTTTTGTTTTTGATTAGGCATCATAAACACATATTTTTCATTTGGATACATGATATTAATGTTTTGATTTAACAAGAAAAGCTTTTTTTTCCTCCATTTTCCTTAGAATCATAATTCATCCACTAAAAGAGATAAAAATGGATTCTCGTAATTATATCCACTCTTCTCATGATTGGGAATCATATACACATTCTTGTCATTGGGATATATAATATTGATGCTTTGGTTTCACAGGAAAAGCTTTTCCTTTCACCATTTTCCTTAGAATCATAGTTTGTTCACCAAAAGATATAACATGGATTCTCATAATGAGATTCATTCTTCTCATGATTGGGCATCATAAACATATTCTCCTCATTGGGATATAAGATATTAATGCTTTGGTTATGAAAGAAAAGCTTTTATTTCCACCATTTTCATTAGAATTGTAGTTCATCCGCCAAAAGAAATGAACATGGATTCTCGTAATAATTTTGATTCTTTAAATAATTGGACATCATAAACATATACTCCAGAAAAGCTTTTCCTTCCTTTATTTTCTTTATAACCAAAGTTTATTTATGAAAGGAGACGATCATGGATTTTAATAGTTATATCCTTTTCCTTCATGATTGAGCATCATAAAAACATTTTTCTTATTAGGATACACGATATTGATGCTTTCATTTTGCAAGAAAAGCTTTTCTTTCTCCTATTTTCCTTAGAATCATAGTTCATCTACCAAAGGAGATGAACATGGATTTTCGTACTTATATTAATTCTTTTTGCGATTGGGCATCGTAAACACATTCTCTTTATTAGGAAACATGATATTAATGCTTTGGTTTGACAAGAAAAGCTTTTTTTTCACCATTTTCCATAGAACATAGTTTATCTACCAAAAAAATTAAATAAGGATTCTTGTAATAATTTTGACTCTTTAAATAGATTGACATCATAAACATATTCTCCTTATTAGGATACATAATATTGATGCTTCAGAAAAGCTTTTCCTTTATTTTCCTTATAACCAAAGTTATTCTACCAAAAAAGATGCTTATGGATTCTCATTGTTATATCTTTTCTTTTCATTATTGGGCATCATAAAAGATTCTCCTCATTAGGATACACGATTTGATGATTTAGTTTCACAAGAAAAGCTTTTCTTTTCCCTATTTTCCTTAGAATCATGGTTTGTCTACCAAAATAGATAGACAAGGATTTTTATAATTATATCCATTCCTTTTGCAATTTGGCATTGTAAACACATTTTTCTCATTAGAAAACATGATATCAATGCTTTAGTTTAATAAAAAAACTTTTTTGCCACCATTTTCCTTAGAACCATAGTTCGTTTGCCAAAAAATAATGAACATGGATTCTCATAATAATTTCCATTCTTTAAATAATTAGACATCATAAACATATTCTTAGTGGGATATTTGATATTGATGCTTTCATTTTGCTAGGAAAGCTTTCTCTTCCACTATTTTTAATCAAAGTTCATCGATCAAAAGAGATGAACATGGATTCTCATTGTTATATTCCTTCTTTTCATGATTAGGCATAAAAAACACATTCTTCTCATTAGGATACACAATATTGATGCTTTGGTTTAATAAGAAAAGCTTTTCATTCCATCGTTTTCCTTTGAGTCATAGTTTGTCTACCAAAAGAGATGAACATGAATTCTTATAATTATATCCATTCTTTTGTGATTTGGCATTGTAAATATATTCTTCTCATTAGGAAAGAGGACATCTATGCTTTTGTTTAACAAGAAAAGCTTTTTTTTCCATCACTTTCCTTAGAATAATAGTTTATCCGCCAAAAGTGATAAAACATGGATTGTCGTAATTATATCCATTCTTTTCATTATATGGCATCACAAACACATTCTTCTCATTGGGATACATGATATTAATGGTTTGATTTTGCAGGAAAAGCTTTTTTTTCTACCATATTTTGTAGAATCAAAGTTTATCTGTGAAAAATGATGAACATAGATTTGCATAATTATTTCCCTTATTTTCATGATTAGGTATCATAAACATATTCTTTTCATTAGGATACATGATATTTTGCAAGAAAATCTTTTCTTTCCACCAATTTCCTTAGAATCATAGTTCATTTGCTAAAAGAGATAAACATGTATTCTCATAATAATTTCCATTCTTTAAATAATTGGACATCATAGAGACATTGTACTGATCCTTCGGTTTAACAAGAAAAGTTTTTCTTTCTAGAAGTCTCCTTCGAGTCATAGTTCATTTGCCACAAGATACGAATATGAATTTTCATAATTATATCCATTCCTTTTGTGATTTGGCAGCATTAGCACATTCTTTTTATTATGAAATAAGATATTTATGCTTTGGTTTAACAAGAAAAGCTTTTCTTTCCACCACTTTCCTTTAAATCATTTTTTATTTGCCAAAAAAGATAAACTTGGATTCTCATAATTATATCCATTATTTTCATGATTGGGCATTATAAACATATTCTCCTCACTAGGACACATGATATTAATGATTTGGTTTTGCAAGAGATGCTTTTCTTTCTACCATTTTTCATATAATCAAAGTTCATCTACCAAAAGACATGAACATGGATTTTTGTAATTATCTCTTCTTTTTTATGCTTGGGTGTCAGAAACACATTTTCCTCATTAGGATACATGATATTGATGCTTTCATTTAGCAAGAAAAGTTTTTCTTTCTACCATTTTCCTTAGAATCATAATTCATCCCCCCAAAAGAAATGAACCTGGATTCTCATAATAATTTTCATTTTTTAAATAATTAGTCATTATAAAAACATTCTACTTATTAGGATACATGGTATTGGTCCTTTGGTTTAACAAGAAAAGCCCTTCTTTCCCCCATTCTCCATTGAATTATATTTCATATTCTAAAAGAGATGAACATAGATTTTCATAATTATATCGATTATTTTAGTGATTAGGCATTAACACTTTTTCCTCTCTAAGATACATGCTATTGGTTTAGCAAGAAAACCTTTTCTTTCACCCATTTTCCCAATAATCAAAGTTAGTATGTCAAAAGAACATGGATTTTCTTAATTCTATCTATTCGATTCATGATTGAACATCATACCTATATCCTCCTCATTGGGATACATAATATTAATGGCTTGGTTTTTCTAGAAAAACTTTTCTTTCCACCATTTTCCTTTAGATCAAAAGTTGTTCTCCAAAATAGAAAAACATGGTTTTTCATAACTAAACCATTCCATTTGTGATTGGGCATCAGAAACACATTCTTCTCATTACGATGCATGATATCAATGCTTTGTTTTAAGAAGAAAAGCTTTTCTTTCTGTAATTTTTCGTAGAATGCTTTTATTTCCATAATTTTTCTTAGAATCATACCTCATCTGCCAAAAGAGATGGATGGATTCTCAAAATTATATCCAATCTTTTCATGTTTAGGCAATATATAAACATACTCCTTATTGGGATACATGATTTTGCTGCTTTGATTTTGCAAGAAAAGCTTCCCTTTCCACCATTTTTTATAGAACTTAAATTCGTCCACCAAAAGAAATGAACAAGGATTTTAATAATCATATCCATTTTTTTTGTCATTAGGCTTCAAAAACACTTTCTCCTTATGAGGATTCATGATATTGATGCTTAGGCTTAATAAGAAAAGCTTTTCTTTTCACCATCTTCCTTAGAATCATATTTTTCCAAAAGATATGCATGGATTCTCATGATAATTTCCATTCTTTAAATAATCATTCATCATAAGCACATTCCCCTTATTCAGATACAAGATATTGATCTTTGGTTTAATAAGAAAAGCTTTTCTTTTCACCATTCCCCTTTGAATCATAGTTCATCTGCCAAAAGAGACAAACATGGGTTTTGTAATTGTATCCATTCTTTTTAAGATTAGGCATCATAAACACTTCCTCCTCTTTAGGATACATGATATTGACTCTTTGGTTTAGCATGAAAAGCGTGTCTTTCCATAATTTTCCTTACAACCAAAGTTAGCATGCCAAAAGAGATGAACATGTATTCTTTTAAATATATCCATTCTTTCCTTGATTGGGCATCATAATCATATTCTCATTATTAGGATACACAATATTGATGCTTTAGTTTTACCAAAGAAGCTTTCCTTTCTAGTATTTTCCTTAGAATTAATGTTCATTCACAAAAAAGGATGAACATGGATTTTCGTAATATATCCATTCCTTTTGTGATTAGGCATCATAAACACATTCTTTGCATTAGGATACATGATATTGATACAATGTTTTATGATGAAAAACTTTTCTTTCCACCATTTTTTTTATAATATGCTTTGTTTTAAGATGGAAAGCTTTTCTCTCCTTATTAGGATACATGATTGATCTTTTAGTTTAACAAGAAAAGCTATTCTTTTCACCATTTTCCTTAGAATCATAATAAATTCGCCGAAAAAGAAGAACATGGATTCTTAAAATTATATCCATTCTTTTAAGGATTAGGCATCATAAACATATTCTCCTTATTGGACTACAAGATAATGATACTTTAGTTTTGCAAGAAAAGCTTTTCTTTCCACTAATTTCCATATAATTAAAGGTTAGTCCATTAAAAGGGATGGACATATATTTTCATTTTTATGTCTATTTTTTCTATGATAGGGCATCATAAACATATTTTTCCTCATTAAGATACGTGATATTGATCCTTGGTTTAGCAGGAAAGGATTTCCACCATTTCCTTATAATCATTGTTCATCCACCAAAAGAGACAAACGTGGATTCTCATAATAATTTCTATTCCTTATTGGACATCATAAACATACTCTCCTATTTCAGTGCATGATATTGATGCTCTAGTTTCACCAAAAAAGCATTTTTTTTCATGATTTCCTTATATTTAAAATTCGACTATCGAAAGAGATGAACATGGATTCTTATAAAAACATACTTTGCTTTCATGATTGGGCATCATGAGCACATTCTCCTTTTTAAGATACATAATATTTATGCTTTGGTTATGCCAGAAAAGCTTTCCTTTCCACCATTTTCCTTACAATCAAAGTTAATTCGCCAAAAGAGACGAACATGGATTTTTTGAATTATATTCGTTTTTTTTCTAATTGGGCATCAATAAACACATTGCCCTCATTCGGATTCACGATATGGATGCTTTATTTCAATAAGAAAAGTTTTTTTTCCACCATTTTCCTTAAAATCCTAGTTCGTCTGCTAAAAAAGATGAACATGGATACTCATAATTGTATCTATCCTTTTTGTGATTATGCATCATAAACACATTCTTCTCAATAGGATACACGATATTGATACTTTGGCTTAGCCTGAAAAGCTTTTCTTTTCACTATTTACCTAAAATCATAGTTCATCTGGGAAAATAGATGAATATGGATTCTAATACTAATTCTCATTCTTTAAATAATTGGACATCATAAACATAATCCCTTTATTGGGATACATGATATTGATGCTTTGGTTTAACAAGAAAAGTTTTTCTTTCCACAATTCCCCTTTGAATCGTAGTTTGTCCGCAAAAAGAAACAAACATGGGTTTTTGTAATTATATCCATTTTTTTTGTGATTAGGCATCATAAACACTTCTTCCTCTTTAGGATACATGATATTGATGCTTTGTTTAGCATGAAAAGCTTTTCTTTCTATAATTTTCCTTAGAATCAAAGTTAGCATGCCAAAAGAGATAACACCGATTCTCCTCATTATATTAATTCCTTTTATGATTGGGCATCATAATCATATTCTCCTTGTTGGTATATATAATATTGATGCTATGTTTTCACCAAAAAAGCTTTGCTTTCCACTATTTTCCTTAGAATTAAAGTTTATTCACTAAAAAACATGAACATGGATTTTTGTAATGATATCCATTCCTGTTGTAATTGGGCATTATAAACACATTCTTTGCATTAGGATACATGATATTGATGCTTTTGTTTTAAGATGAAAAGCTTTTCTTTCCACCATTTTTTAGAATGATACTTGTATGCTAAAAGAAACGATCTTGAATTCTCATACGTTTATCCACTCTTTTTGTGATTGGGGGTTATATATATACTTTCTTTATTGGGATACATGATATGGATGCTTAGATTTCACAAGAAAAGCTTTCTTTCCACTATTTCTTGTAAAGTCAAAGTTTATCTACCAAATGATATGAACATGGATTTTCTTATTCATATCCTATTTGTTTTCTTGTTAGGCTTCATAAATAGTTTATCCCCATTAGGAAGCATGACATCGATGCATAGGTTTAACAAGAAAAGTTTTTCTTTCAATCATTTTCCCTAGAATCATCATTCGTTTGCCAAAAAAGACAAATAGGGATTTTTGGAATTATATCCATTTTTTTATGATTAAGCACATAAACACATTTTCCTCATTATGATACAGGATATTGATGCTTTTGTTTAGCAAGAAAAGCTTTTCTTTCCACCATTTTCATTAGAATCATAGTTTGTTCAGCAAAAAGACATAAATGGATTCCCATAATTATATCCATTATTTTTAAGATTGGGGAACATAAACACCTTTTGTTCATTATGATACATGATATTGATGCCTTAGTTTAGCAAGAAAAGCTTTTCTTTCCACCATTTTTCATAGAATCAAAGTTTCATCCACCAAAAGAGATAAACTTGGATTTTCATAATTTCATCTATTTTTTTCGTGATTGGCATCGTAAACACATTCTCTTCATTAGGAAACATTTTATTAATGCTTTAGTTTAACAAGAAAAGCTTTTCTTTCTACAATTTTTCTTAGAATCATAGTTCATCTACTAAAAGAGACAAAAATGGATTCATATAATTATATCCATTATTTTTGTGATTATGTATCATCAAGACATTCTTCTCATTGGGATACACAATATTTAATCTTAGGTTTAAGAAGAAAAGCTTTTCTTTCCACTATTTTCTTATAATCATAGTTCATTTGCCAAAAGAGACAAACATGGATTTTCATAATTATATCCGTTCTTTTCTTGATTGGGCATCATAAACACATTCTCATCATTAGGATACACGATATTGATGCTTCGGTTAAGCAACGAAAGCTTTTTTTCCACTAATTTTTGTAGAACCAAAGTTCATCCACCAAAAGAGATGAACATGGATTTTTATAATTATATCTTTTCTTTTTATGTTAGGCATTATAAACATATTCTTCGTACTAGGATACACAATATTGATGCTTTGGTTTAGCAAGAAAAGCTTTTCTTTCTGCCATTTTTGGTAGAATCAAAGTTCATCCACCAAAAGAAATAAACTTGGATTTTCATATTTGCATCATTCATTTCATGATTGGGCATTGTGAACACATTCTCCTTATTAGGAAACATGATATTAATGCTTTAGTTTAACAAGAAAAGCTTTTCTTTCCACTATTTTCTTAGATTCATAGTCCATTTGCCAAAAAAGATGACCATGGATTCTCATAATTATAACCATTATTTTTATGGTTATGCATTATAAACATATTCTCCTCATTTGGATTGATGCTTTTGCTTAACAAGAAAAGCTTTTCTTCTAACCATTTCCTTAGAATCATAGTTCATTCGCCAAAAAAGATGAGCATCGATTCTTATAATTATATCCATTTTTTTATGATTGAGCATCACAAATGCATTGTCCTCACTAGAATACACAATATCGATGCTTTGGTTTAGCAAGGAAAGGTTTTCTTTCCACTAACTTTCATAGAATCAAAGTTCATCCACCGAAAGAGATGAGCATTGATTTTCATAATTATATCCATTTTTTTATGTTGGGCATCATATCCATATTCCCTCATTGGGCTATGCAAATATTGATGCTTTTCTTTAGCAAGAAAAACTTTTCTTTTTGCCATTTTTCCTAGAATCATAGTTCATCTACCAAAAGAGGCAAACAAGGATTCTCATAGTTATATCCATTTCTTCATGATTGGGAATCATAAACACATTCTACTTATTAAGATACAAGATATTGATGTTTGGTTTAGCAAGAAAAGCTTTTCCTTCCACCATTTTTCATTGAATCATAGTTTGTCAGCCAACAGAGACAAACATGGATTTTTTTAATTATATCCATTGTTTATGTGATTAGGCATCGTAAACGCATTCTCCTTATTAGGAAATAAGATTTTGATGCTCTAGTTTAGCATGAAAAGCTTATCCTTCTATCATTTTCCTTAGAATAATAGTTCGTTTGCCAAAATAGATGAATATGGATTCTTGTAATAATGTCCTTTCTATAATAATTAGACATTATAAACATCTTGATGCTCTGGTTTTGCCATAAAAGCTTTTCTTCCTACCATTTTTTTTATAATCAAAGTTCATATGCCAAAAGAGATAAACATGGATTCTTGTAGTTATATCCTTTCTTTTCGTGGTTGGGCATCAAAAACTTATTCTTTTCATTTGGATACACAATAATGATACTTCTGTTTCACCAAAAAAGCTTTTTTTTTGTAATTTTCTTTAGAATCAAAGTTCATCCATTAATAGAGACAAACATGGATTTCCATAATTAGATCTTTTCCTTTTGTGATTTGGCATCATAAACTCATTATCCTCATTGGGATACATGATATTATTACTTTGATTCAATAAGAAAAGCTTTTTTTCCTCCATTTTCCCTAGAGTCATAGCTCACAAGCCAAAAGAGACGTGCATGGATAATGCAAATCTTAAGTTGAAAACACAGCCTAAAACCCAGTTGGATGGAATTACCCCCTAGAATCATCTTAAAAATCAATCAAAGAGAACTTGACCCCAATCAAGCCTGCTGATTAGAACCAAAGTCATGAGAATCTTCATCACCATAAGTTATCTTGATAAGATTAATTTAAGGTCTTGTTTAAAAAACAAAGAAAAAGCTCTCACAAAGTAAAAAAACTCTTAAGATATTTTTTTTATTCCAATATATTGAATTACATGAATGAGACAGCCTTGTATAGGTCTAAAATCTGTAGAGTTCGAACTATACAAGGATAAACCTAATTAATAAAGAAAAGTCTATTCCTTGTCCTAATCTAATTAGGACTTATCTGAACAACTTAAAATCCTAAACACAATCTTAATCAATAAGGATAAGTCTATTCCTTACCATAATCCGATTATGAATTATCAAAACAAACTAAAATTAAAAAGTCAAATTCTTAGTAAAAAAAATCAAAAATCAAAAATTCTAAACTATAGGCCCATGAATACATGCTAATTGGGCTCCATCCATCTTGGACATGTGAATAGGGCTCTAAGCTTTATTCTTTACCTTTTTTAACCTTAACATGGTGTAGAAAAGTGATCAATCTTGGCAATGCATCTGATTCATCTTGAGCTACCTTTTTTGCTCTCATTTCCATGATTAATCCTTGCAAAGCTTGCTTCATGCATTTAGTCTTTCCTCTAGTCATTGGACCTTCAATTCCTTTAAAAGATCAAAAAAATGGTTAGAAATAGTTGTTTTTCAAAGTTGATCTTCATCATTCCTTCCCTTTTTGAAAGGCTTTATCGTCGAATCACCTACATCAGAAAAGATAAGTCAGCAACATTAAAGGTAGCACTCAATTAACATAGCTGTTTAGCAAATCTAGCTTATAGGCATTGTCATTGATCCTTTCTAACACTCGAAAAGGTCCATCTATTCTAGGCTACAACTTAGACTTCCTTTGAGCAAGAAACCTCTCCTTACATAAATGATGCCAAACCTAATTTCTAGGTTTTAAAACGACCCTAATACGCCCTTTATTGGCTTGCTGTGCATATTGCTCATTCTTTTTATCTATGTTAGATCAAACAATGGCATGCAAATCCTAATTAGCATGTTCATTAGCAGGCAAAGGTAAGATATCCAAAGGAGCTAAAGGATTAAAGTCATAAACAACTTCAAAAGGAGAACAAGAAGTAGTAAAATGAATAGTCCTATTGTATGCAAACTCAATATAAGGCAAACACCTCTTCTGTTGTTTTAAATTCTTTTGAATGATAGCACGTAACAGAGTAGTAAGTGTCCTATTAACTACTTTAGTTTATCTATTCATTTGAGGATGTGTAATAGTAGAAAATAAAAGTTTAGTTCCTAACTTATTCCACAATGTATTCCAAAAATGACTTAAGAACTTAACATCCCTATCATTTAATATTATTCTAGGCAATCCATGTAAATGTACAGTTTCTTTCAAGAATAAATTAGCAATATGTGCTGCATCATTAGTTTTTGAACTTACAAAAAATATGCC
Source organism: Adansonia rubrostipa (assembly GCA_038381775.1). Taxonomy (NCBI): domain Eukaryota; kingdom Viridiplantae; phylum Streptophyta; class Magnoliopsida; order Malvales; family Malvaceae; genus Adansonia; species Adansonia rubrostipa. The sequence continues at coordinate 20,975 of JBBYHM010368278.1, read as the reverse complement.
ATTGTACTAAACCTATCAACAACAATAAATATGCTATCCTTACCACTCTGAGACCTAAGTAACCCCAATACAAAATCCATAGATATATCCATCCAAGGTTAGCTTGGCACAAGTAAAAATGTATATAAAACAAGTGCATTACTTTAGATTTTGCTTGATTACATGTTATACGCTTATCACAAACAAATTCCACATAATGTTTCACATTACGCCAATAAAAATGTTCATGCAATATATCAAAAGTCCTTTGCACTCCAAAACCGCTTATCAGTCGCCTTTATGAATCTTTCTAATTGGCATTTCACACAAAGAACATATAGGCACACATAATTTACCTTTCTTAAACAAGAAACCATCATGCCTATAATACTCACCATATGCACACGTAGAACATACATTCATACTTGGCTGCAATCAACATCATTAATATACAAATATTTAATAAACTCAAAACCAAGTAATTTAGTTTGCAATGAAATAAGTAATGCATACCTTTTAGACAATGCATTAGCTATAATGTTTTCTTTTCCACTCTTATACTTAATCACATAAGGAAATATCTCAATAAACTCTAACCATTTGGCATGCCCCTTATTAAGCTAACATTAGGATTTTGTCAGCTATATTAGCTTTAAATTAATCTTAGTTTTGATATAACTAAAACTTAAGCTTGATTAGCTTGTGTTTAAATATTTTCAAGACTAGTATTTTTCTATAAAATATTTCATAAACACTTTGAAAAATACTAGAATGTGTTTTGACTTCTTCAAGCACTCAAAAATATGTTTTTAATACATATATTTATATAAAACATCTTTTAGATAAGTTTTACATGTTTTAAAGTCATGAAAAACCTTTTAAAATTGATTTTCATGTGAATGTATCGATACAATGCTTGGCAGTAGCTAAATAACCTTAAAATATAGAAATCACTATTTATGTATCGAGACAGAGTATTCTGTATCGACTCAGTACTATTCATGTATCAAGACAGATCATTTTGTATCAATACAAACTATTTAACAGTCATATTTGGGATCGTTAAACATAATGTATCGATCCCACTTAATTGTATCGATACAAAGGCACGAGGAGCAATACGAAATGACATTTTGAAGGCTCTAATGGCTATATTTCTTCAGCAAATGTTCCCAACAGCTAGAATCACGATCAAGGCTATAAATAAGCCACTCCAACACCTTTAACAAGAAGAAGAACCAAGAGATTATGCTTAGAGTCATACCTTTCATTTTCTCCTTCATTTTTGCTAAGTAGTTTTTCCTTGTATAGGATTAATTCTTCCTATTTTGTATTCTTCATTTTGTATCATTAGATACATATTTCCCTTGAGCCAAAATTCTTGTAAACACCTAACCTTTAGAGGTTTTATTTGTTTGCATTCAAATCCTTGCAAAAAAAGAAAGTTTATACTTAGCTATTCAAAAGTAGAGAAGGTTTCTACTTAGCCTTCAAAAGTAGCAAGAGAGGGTTGTATCTTGCCACAAAAGATAAAGGGTAGAGGTTCTATCTTACCCTTAAAAGATAGGGAGTATAAAGGTTATATCTTGTCCTTGAAAGGTAAACTATTTAAGTTAGTGAATTGAGAAAATCCAAAGTAAGTGAGGCCAAGGTAGAGGACGTAGGCAATTGAGGCTGAACCTTTACAAATTATCAAGTTCGCTTTTTCTTTCCCTTTTCTTTATTTTTTTATTTTTATTCACTAACTTGCACTTCAAAGTTTATTGTTTAAATTTCTCAATTTTATTTATCAAAGTTTTAATTTACTAAAATTTTGAGAAATCAATTCATCCCCTCTTGATTTCATTTACCACTAAAAGGTCTAATAATTGGTATCAGAGCTTGTGTCTTATTCCTATAAGCTTAACATCCTTGAGCAAAGATCCGCAATAGACCAAACAAATGGCTACTGGTGATATTTTTGGTATGGGCTAAGAAGGACATTCAATTGTGAGGCCTTCTCTCTTCAACAGTAAAGATTACGCATATTGGAAGACAAAGATGAGGCTATTTGTCCAAGCAAATGATTATCAAGTTTGGAAGATTTTCATGAAAGGCCCACTCATCCCAACAAAGATGGTAGGTGCTCTTAAAGTTCCCAAGGAAGAATGGGGATGGATAAGAAAGACACTAAGATGGCTCAACTCAATGCCAAGGCCATGCATACACTATTTTGTGCATTAGGCCCTAATGAGTACAATATGGTGTCATTGTGTGATAATGCAAAAGAGATATGGGACAAGTTGGCTATCACACATGAAGGGACCGATCAAGTCAAGGAGTCCAAGATAAGTATACTTACTTTTGATTATAAGATGTTTAAAATGAAATAGAAGGAAAGCATTAAAGAGATGTTCGATAGATTCATGGACATTGTAAATGGCTTAAAGGGTCTCGAAAAGGTGTATCCTAATAAGGAGATGGTCAAGAAAATGTTGAATAGCCTTCCTAAGTCATGGGAAGCTAAAGTGACCAGAATTAAGGAATCAAAGAACCTCAATCTCCTTACCTTAGACGAGCTCATCGGATCACTCCTCACATATAAAATGAAGATAAATCATGGAAAAGAACAACCAAGAAAAGTTGAAGTTGCATTAAAGGCTTCCATGAGTAAGGAAGAGGATGACGATGATAAAGATGGTGAAGATATGGAGATGATCATATTTGCCAAGAAATTGAAGAAATTTATGAAGATAGATAAGGATAAATCATCCCAATCTAAAAAGGTTAACGAGGAGGTATGTTACAATTGCAACGAATTGGGGCATGTCAAATCCGATTGCCCATTATTGAAAAAGAAGAAAAAAAAGGCATTTGTAGCAACTTGGAGCGATAGTGACTCTTCCGATGATGATGACTCCAAGGAAGACCAAATTGGCAACCTTTGTTTCATGGCTCTTGATGAGCCCAAGGCAACCTCAAATTGTCTAAATTTAAATTCATATACATATGATGAGTTACAAGATGCTTTTGATGATTTTGTAGTAGAGTTTGAGGAAATGAACTCTAAACACAAAAAAATAATTTCAAAATTAAAAGTTGAAAATGATTTATTATTAAAATAAAAACTTGTTTTAGAGAATGAAAACAACGATTTGAAAAATTATTTTAATGACTTCAAGCTAAGAATTAACATTTTAGAGAAAGCTAATTTTGATTTGAAAAGAAAGATTGAAAGCTTGGAACAAGAAAATAAAATCATTTTTGACAAATCTTTTCAAGTTTATATGACCAAGTGCTCACATTGCAATTTTCATGGTCATAATTTATATACTTGTCATATCTAGAAAATAACACAATTTAAAGTTAGGCAAGTGTGGGTTTCTAAGGGAACAAGAAGCTTTGGGACTAAAATTCAAGGACCCAAAGCCATTTGGGTACCAAGAACCAAGTGAAAGTTTCTTATAGGTGTGTTAGAGCAATAAGGAGCAATGCAATACAAATGGATGCTCTAGACATATAAAGAAACATGATGGGTAACCTTTAAGCTTTAAAATTTTAATATGTGTATTGGTTATTCATGTTGTGTTTATTAATGCTTTATTGAATAAAAAGATCATTTTTAATTGGTTTCATGAAAATTCATGTTTAACTTCTTGAGCAACTATGAGCTTAAATGTGCATGCATTTGATGATTTAGTGCTTGATGATAATATGTTAAATCGATTTGTGAAATGTTGTTATGAAGCATAATTTAAGAATGATTTGTACATAAAAGGTTGATTTTGATAAACTTCATGCCATAAGTCATTAAGAAGCTCTATTGCATGACAAAATTATATGCATATCCTTAGAGGGAGCATATAGAGCTTACTTATAAGATATGATGCCATAAATAAGCATTAGCAAGTTCTTAAGTCTCTTTAATGCTTTAAATTCAATTATGCTTGCATGAGACTTAGAATGTTTGATATTATTATAAGTTAATGATTTATGACTCAAACAAATTTGGTAAACATTGAAAGTACTTTTTAAACTTATGCATATGTGGTTCGAATGAAAATCTTTTAGTTGCATATTACCTTATTTATGTGACCAAAAATGTTAATTCATTTAAACTTTATTTTAAAACTTATTCTAATCCAAATTTTGATTACTCATATAAGCTTCAAATGTTTAAAATCAAAAGTTTGCACTAGAATATAAAATCATGGGTTTTGGATTGCCAATTTGCATATTTTTCTAAGCATTTTTTAGAAAACTCAAGGCATGTATCAATACTTAGAGTCTTGTATTAATACAATGAACAAAACACCAAAAAAAACCCAGCTTGTATCGATACAATGAACTTAGTACCGATGCAACAGTATGTGTATTGATACAAAAGCCTCCTATATCGATATAACTAGTGAATGATGACTAATTTCGTGCAATTTTTTTTAAATGCAAAATTGGTCTCCTTAATGAGTTTTCACTTAAAATTCTTCAATTTTATGATTTCTAAATCTTGATAAACATCATTTCATAACTCATCACATGCTTAAACATCATATTTGATTCATTGATGAGTGTTTCATAAATCAAATACATTAAGTGCTCATACTGCCTCATAATGCTAAAAAAAACAAATTTTTATACATCATTATTTTTCTCCAATAATTGGTACCTTATATGCTTAATGTTCTTCATTTATCAATATTCGGTATCACTTATTTTAAAAGTCATTAAGCTTATTGAACATCTTTCATTCCCAACAAAACCTAAGCTTATTGAATATTCTTTAATAATTAAAATCTTGGTACCTCTAAGGCTTATTTTTTGCCAAGATTATTTTTAAGTTTTGCAAGGTTATGGGGATAAACTCATCCTTGAAAGATGAACACTTGCATAGCAAAAGGAAGCAAATTAAGCATACAACCTTTTTAAATCATACCAAAACCATCAAAGAATGCTTAAACACTAGAAATGATGATCTTCGAAGTTACAATGAGCATATCATCAAAGTTTGGAAAGGTTGAGATAATCATCAAACAAATGGTATTAAATTCTTATCCCTTAGCATTAACTTTGGTGATATACATGAGTCAATTATATATATAATTGGTATTCTAGTATGTAATGTATGCTTAAAATGTTTACTTTGAATGAATATTTGAACATCTCTAAGTGTATAATTCTCATATTTAAGCATGTTCTTTGATTGAATGTTGCTAAAATGATTTTACTGACATATTATAAATGAAAAATGATTTTCTAACCTATGGAAGTTTGTTACGTTTTTCTTGAATTTTTTTTTGGCATCTATTGTAGTGTGCAAGTGTACTAAAACTTCAAAAATTTGCATCTATTGTGCACCTAAACACCAATTGGATTAATAATTCTTAAAATCCTTTAACAATTGGTATGTTCTATCTCTTAAATGTGCTTAAATGATCCCCAAAAAAAGAATACAAAAATCGGATGAACTACAAATTAGGACTCAATTGCATATATTTTCTTAATAATTGGTAGACATGTTCTTAAATGTTTCATACTTAATATGCCTTCTAGAATTCTTGTTGAAACTAGACCCTTAGCTTTGAATTAATCTACTTTCACCTTTTTGATATTCCAAAAAAGAGAGAATTTTAGGGGTTAATTTGCTTGCTTGTACTTCATTTATATATATATGCTTATGCTAGCAAATAGGAAGATTTTACATGTGCTTACATTGTTTATATTATTGAAATCCTTAATATTGTGTGTTGGTATTCTTGAAGCCAAATATGACAAACAATGCCATTGCCAAAAAATTAAAAAAAATCTATTTCATAATGCTTTTATTAAGGGGGAGTTTTATTGAAAATCTTTAAATGACAAAGGGAGAGTTTTACAAGCAAATTCATCGTAAGTTTTATCATATCAAGAAATGGGAAATTGTTAGCTATATTAGCTTTGAATTAATCTTAGTTTTGATATAACTAAAACTTAAGCTTGATTAGCTTGTGTTTAAATACTTTCGAGATTAGTATTTTTCCATGAAATATTTCATAAACACTCTGAAAAATACTGGAATGTGTTTTAACTTCTTCAAGCACTCAAAAATATGTTCTTAATACATATATTTATATAAAACATTTTTGAGATACATTTTACATGTTTTAAAGTCATGAAAAACCTTTTAAATTTGATTTTCTGGTGAATGTATTGATACACTATGTGTATGTATCGATACAATGCTTGGCATAAGCTAAATAACCTTAAAATGCAAAAACCACTATTCATGTATCGAGACAGAGGATTCTATATCGATATAGCACTGTTCATGTATCGAGATAGATCATTCTGTATCAATACATGACTGTTTAATGGTCATATTTTGGATCATTAAACACAATGTATCGATATCCACTTAATTGTATCGATATAGAGGCACAGGGAACAAAAAGAAATGACATTTTGAAGGCTCCAATGGCTATATTTCTTCACCAAATGTTCTCAATAGCTAGAATCATGATCAAGGCTATAAATAAGCCACTCCAACACCTTCAACAAGAAGAAGAACCAAGAGATTGTGCTTAGAGTCATACCTTTCATTTTCTCCATCATTTTTGCTAAGTAGTTTTTCTTTGTATAGGATTAATTCTTCCTATTTTGTATTCTTCATTTTGTATCATTAGATACATATTTCCCTTAAGTCAAAATTCTTGTAAACACCTAACCTTTAGACGTTTTATTTGTTTACATTCAAATCCTTACAAAAAAGAAAGGTTTCTATTTAGCCATTCAAAAGTAGAGAAGGTTTCTACTTAGCCTTTAATAGTAGTGAGAGAGGGTTCTATCTTAGCCACAAAAGATAGGGGGTAGAGGTTTCTATCTTAGCCTTGAAAGATAGGGAATGTAAAGGTTATACCTTGTCCTTGAAAGGTAAACAATTCAAGTTAGTGAATTGAGGAAATCTCAGGCAAGTCAGGCTAAGGTAGAGGAAGTAGGCGATTGAGGCTGAACCTCTATAAATCATTGAGTTTTCTTCTTCTTTCCCTTTCCATTAATTGTTTATTTTTACTCACTAACTTACACTCCAAAGTTTATTGTTTAGATTTCTCAATTTTATTTATCAAAATTTTAATTTACTAAAATTTTGGGGAATCAATTCACCCCTTCTTGATTTCATTCACCACTAAAAGGTCTAACAGATTTCAAATACTTCAAGCTCTCATGATCAGAGTGGATTATGAAATCCTTGGGTCATAAATAATGTTGCCATCTTTGTAGAGTTCTCACTAATGCATGCAGCTCCTTGTCATAAGTCAGATAGTTTAATGCTATCCCACTAAGCTTTTCACTAAAATAAGTAAATGGTTTGGAATCTTGCATCAGAATAGCTTCTATTCCCATTCTAGCTGCATTAGATTCAACCTCAAAAACTTTATCAAAATTAGCCAAACATAGCAAAAGTGCATTAATCAGCTTATCTTTCAAAGTATTAAAAGCTTTCTCATGCACATTATTCCATTTAAACATAACATTCTTTTTAAAAGTTGATTTAAAGGTGCTGCAATAAAACTAAAGTTCTTCACAAACCTTTTATAAAAACTTGCTAAACCAAGAAAACTTTTTACCTCATTCATATTCCTAGGTGTTGGCCAGTCCCTAATTACCTTAACCTTATCTTTATCTGCACTTATTCCATGCGAAGCCATAATAAAACAAGGAAAAATAATGGATTCAATGCAAAATGCACATTTCTTAAAATTAGCATACAATTTATGTTGCTTTAAAGCAGTAAAAGCAACATGCAAATGTTTAACATGATCATCCAAATTTTTGTTGTATACTAAAATGTCACCAAAGTAAACTAAAACAAATTTCCCAATAAAAGAACGTAAAACATGATTCATTAATCTCATAAAGGTGCTCAGTGCATTAGTTGAACCAAACAGCATCACTAACCACTCATATAAACCATATTTTATCTTAAAAGTAGTTTTCCATTCAATACCTTCTTTCATATGAATTTAATAATAGCCATTCCTTAAATCAATTTTTGAAAACATTCATGAACAATGTAATTCATCCAGCATACTATATCTATACTTTACAGTGATTATATTGATGGCTTGGCAATCAACACACATGCACCATATTCCATCTTTCTTTGGCACCAAAATCACAGGAACTAAAAAACGGCTAAGACTCTCTCTTATGAATCCCTTTTACACTAATTCATCCACTTGCCTTTGAATCTCCTTTATCTCTTTAGGATTTACCCTATGGTTAGTCTATTAGGAATTTGTGAACTAGGAATGAAGTCTATTTGATGCTCAATACCTCTCAAAAGAGGTAATCTATGTGGTATTTCCTCAGGAAATAAATCTACAAATTCCTGTAACAAAGTAATAGCCACATTAGGCACAGAATGGTTAAGATTGGCAGTTAAGAAATGAATATCCTTTTACAAAAGTACTAGCAATTGTCCTGCTAACATAGCACTCCTAATCTCACTTTTTTTGTTTTGTAAAAGCACTAACTCTCTTATTTTTCTTTCTATTTTGCTTTCCACATTCTTAATTTTTTCCCTTATTACACACTACATGCTTTTTTTTACTCTTGCACACACTCACAATTTATATCACTTATTTCTTTTCCTTGTGCACTTATTTTTTTCTTTCATCTTGCACTCTTTAGCTATCCTAATCTAGTGCTTATATGCCTCTAATGGTTTGAGAGGTGTTAATACAATAACTAGGTTATTCATTGCATCATAAGTAACCTTCCTATCAAACTACCATGGATACCCCTAGAGTAGATGACCAGCATACATTGGTGCCACATCACAAAAATCCTTATCCTTATAGTTGCCAATAGAGAATGCAACTAACACTTGCTTTGTCACCTTAACTTTTTCGTATTCAACCATTACAGCTTATACAGTCTTAAGTGCTTAATGCAGATAGATTTAGCTTTTGTACATGGCACTTAATATGAAAAGTTATGTTTATGTTGTACCTCATCACTATCTTCCTTAGGCTGTATGTTAATAGCATGCTTAATAACGACTATATCTCCATACATGGATTATTCAATGTCAATATCACTATAATCCTCCAATAATGGCATTTCATCATTAATTGAACTTATGCTTTTTATGTCACCATTATCCACAATAACATAGTCCTTTTATTTGGACATTGAGAAGTAGCGTGCCCAAATCCTTAATTAATAAGATGATTTAGTTTTAGTTTTATCTTTGTAAATAATAATCGAATCTTTTGTCTTTGCATATTCTTTAGGTTTTGAGGTAGCTTTGTTGTTCTTCTAATTTGACTTCCATAAAGAGCTAGAAGCCGAACCATATTTGGAAGTGCCCTTAGACTTTAATTGCCTTTCCACCTTGATAGCTTTATACAATAATTCCTACATCTCTATATGACAATATCAGCTATCTATTTATTCAAACCTCTAATGAATTTAGCCATAGTTGCCTCATGATCCTCCTCTATATTAGCTTTAATCAAGGTTATCTTTATCTTTTTATAGTAATTCTCTACATTTATGGATCTTTGAGTCAGCCTTTGCAACTTTCTATAGAAGTCCTTATAGTAATGGCAAGGTATGAACCTCTTTCTCATCACTATCTTTATTTCTTCTCATGACCAAATAGGTTTCTCACCATTCTTATGCCAATTAATCACAAATTGATCCAACTAAATACTAGCATAATCCATGAACTCAACTACTGTTAGTTTAACCTTCTTTTCCTTAAAGTAATGATGATAATCAAAAATATGCTTTGCCTTTCTTTGCCACGCCAAGTATAATTTAGGGTTATTTTTTCCTTGAAAGGTAGGGATTTCTTTTTAATACTACATGAATTGCTATCTCATTTTGAGACTATTTTTTTACCTTTCCTAGAATGACTCTCATCATAATAAAAATCCTCTTCTTCCTCCTCTTCAACCATTATTTTCTAGAGGATCTAAGATTGGATGGAGACTTTAAATTATCTAACCTCTTGTTTAGAAGCTTGAATCAATCTTAGATAGCCTTCATAAATAAGTTGATATCAATTTTAGCATCATCTCCTCCATTATTCATGTTTTAAACATGCAAATTTATTAGTAATAAAATAGGTTCATTTTCCTCACACACTCCTTTACATGTTTACACTCGAGATTAGTTAGTTAATCACTCATGTTTCACTTGATTTTGGCTTTTGTTGATGATGTTCTCACATTTGTTGCCTTTTACCATACAACTTCCCTTTACAGCCCTTTAAAAAAAAACTTTATCAATGATCTTACCAAAACAACAAGAAACATTGAAGTTATTATAATATAATTAATAAGATCAATAAAAAAGATCAAAGAAGTGAAACTAACAAGATATATGAATGGAAATGAATTAGCTAGAAAAATCAAAGAAAGAGAAATTAATAAGGGGGAGACAAAAAATTCTTTGTAAGACATGAATATGATGCTATAATAACAATCTTTTTTTTTTAAGATGAAAAAAAGCTAGAACACTAAAATATTTTTTTCCTTTTTTTATAGATGATGAACAACACTAAATATAATAAAAATAGAATAAAATCATGTGATTAAAAGATAGATTACACCTAACATTCAATAACCAAAGCTCTGATACCAAATAATGCAAACTTCAGGTTGAAAACATGACCAAAAACCTAATTGGATGGAATTTGACCCTTTAATCATCTTAGAATTCAAGCAAACAGAACTTGACTCTAATCAAACATGATAATTAAAGCCAAAGTTATGAGAATCTTATCGCCACAAGTTACCTTGATAAGATCAATTTGAATGCTTGTTTAAAGAATAAAAAAAAAGCTCTCACAAAGTGAAGAGACTCTCAAGATATTTTTTCTATTCTAATATGCTGAATTACAAGAATGAGACAACTTTATGGAAGCTTAAAACCTGTAGAGTCCTAACTAAGAAAGGACAATCCTAATCAACAAGGAAAAGTCTATTCCTTATTCGATTCTGATTAGTACTTATCTAGATAACTTAAAATCTTAAACACAATCCTAATCAATAAGGATAAATTTACTCTTTATGATAATCTGATTAGGAATTATCTAAACAAATTAAAATTGAAAAGTTAAATTCTTATTAAAAAATTAAAAATTTGAAATCCTAAACTATATGCTCATAAATACATGCAAATTGGCCTTTATCCACGTTAAACATGCGAATTGCTCCAAGATTTATTCTTTACCTTTTTCAACCTTAACACAATGTAGAAAAGTTATCAATCTTGGCAATGCATCTAATTCATCTTGAGTAACCTTTTTTGCTTGCATTTCCATGATTAATCTTTACTAAGCTTGCTTCATGCATTTAGTCTTTGCCCTAGTCATTTGACCTCCAATTTTAAGTATACGATCAGAAGAATGGTTGAAAATAATTGTTTCTGCAAGTTGATTTCCATTAGTGGATTTTTATAACCATATCTATTCTTTTTGTGATTAGGCTCAATAAACACAATCTCCTCATTAGGATTTATGACACTGGTGCTTTTGGTATAATAGGAAGATCTATTATTTACACCACTTTCCTTAGAATCATAGTTCATCCACCAAAAGAGATAAACATGGATTTTTGTAATTATATCCAATCTTTTCATGATTGGGCATCACAAGCATAATTTTCTCACTAAGATACAAGATAATGCTGCTTTGGTTTTGCAAGAAGAGTTTTTCTTTTCACTAATTTTTATAGAATCATGGTTTGCTTGCCAAAAAAAATGAGCATGGATTTTCATAATTATATCCATTTTTCACATGATTGGGCATATAAACACATTCTTCTCTTTAAGATGCATGATATTGATGCTTCGGTTCAGCAAAAAAAGCTTTTCTTTCCATATTTTTCTTAGAATCATAGCTTATTTGCTAAAAGAGATGAATAAGGATTCTCATAATTATCCATTCTTCTCATGATTGGGCATTGTAAACAATTTCTTCTTATTAGGATACATGATATTAATGCTTTGGTTTAGCAAAGAAGCATTTTCTTCCACCATTTACGTAGAATCAAAATTCATCCACCAAAAGAGATGAACATGGATTTTCATAATATATGCATTATTTTTGTGATTAGCCATCATAAACACATTCTCTTCATTACGAAACACGATATTAATGTATTGGTTTAACAAGAAAAACTTTTTTTCCACCATTTTCCTTACAATCATAGTTCATTTTCCAAAATAGATGAACATGGATTCTCATAATTATAACCATTCTTTTCATGGCATCATAAACACATTTTTCTCATTAGGATACATAATATTGATGCTTTAGTTTAGCAAGAAAAACTTTTCTTTCCGTTAATTTTTGTAGAATCAGAGTTTATCCACCAAATTAGATGAACATGCATTTTCATAACTTATCCATTCTTTTTGTTATTAGGTAGTATAAACTCATTCTCCTCATTGGGATATACAATATTGATTCTTTGATTTAACAAGAAAAGCTTTTCTTTCTGCCATTTTGCTTTTAATGTAGTCATAGGCATAACATTAAGGGCTAACCCATTGTCTATGAGTACTTTGGGCAAAATGCGTCTCTTGCAATGGGTAGTGATATGCAGAGCTTTATAACTCCTCTTACCTCTAGGTGGGATCTCATCATCAGTGAAGGAGATATAATTATTGGCCATGCTAGCCGATCCAACTTGTCCACAGGGATGTCTGAGGGCACATATGCTTCGTTTAGCACTTTCAGTAATGCATTTTATTGAACCTCTAAATTAAAAAGCAGAGATAGCACAAATATCTTTATGAGTTGTTTGTTTAACTGGTCCATGATGCATTATTCACTGTGCTTGATAAATTTAAGAAACTCTATGGCTTTTCTTTCAGTTACTAGTTCCTTGACTTTTTTAGGCTCGAAATTCTTTACCTGGGCCTGAGTGGTACTGGTGCTTAGAGATGCATCAACCTTCTATTTCTCTTGCACTAGGGGAGCCTAACACCTACCATTACGAGTTAGGTGACTAACTCTTGATAGTTCCATTAGAGTAGTTAAGGGAGTTAGTTCTCTGATCATCACTACTTGATTCTCGTATTTCCATGAGATAGCTTTATTACTGTTATACGAGAATGGTTTAGGTACTTCCACAACTAATTTCGGTGCAGGTATCAAAAAACTTACCTTGGGACTTGACTTGCCATAAAAAATAAGGGGTCGATTTCTCCTATAAGGTGGCTGCATGGTTTTATCTCCTGTTATATTGATTGATTTAGTAGCAGTTGTGATCTCATGATAAAGATCTATCCGACCTTTATTCATCATTCTTTGAACCATGGACCTAAACTCCTTGCATGTTTGTAGGGTATGACCTACAACTGTGTGGAAGTCATAGAAGTTGTCGGGATTATCTTCTAATTTTTTTGTTTTCTTGAATAACCCGACCTGTATCAATGCTTGCCAGACTAAGAACATTGGCATCTTTACATCCTCAATGCTTGCCTTTACGTCATATTTGTTCTTAATTTTGATCATGTTTGAAGCTGGCTCAGTGTGGTTTGGTAAAGGATTAGCGATAATATTTGGTCTTTGGTTCATCCCAAACTATAAGATTTTTTAGTTAATTAGATTTTGCACATTTCATTTGAAAGATATATAGTTCTCAATGTCATGCCTTACTACCCTAGCATGGTATTCATAATAGGTGTTAGAGTTGTATCATTATGGGTATGGTGGCTCTTTTTCTGGGACATAGATTGGGCCACTAAATGATTTTGGAGCAAGGTTTGGTAGAGCTCCTTATAGGTCATAGGGATGGGATCAAAATATTATCTTTGTTGATTTACACCTCGATTGCCAAGTGCATTATTAGTTGCTCGATTGGTACTTTGCTGAACTTCTGGAGGGTAGATTTATGATGGGTTGGATGGGATTACAAAGGATAGGTTATAGGTTATGGCATTAATTGGATAAGGGGTTATGGTGATAGGGCAAGAATACAGCGTGCTTAGGTAGTGAGGGTCGGGTATTTGACATCATTTTCGCTGAGATGAGCTAACATAACTTATGGCATTGGTCTCTCCTTCCTTTTTTTTACTAGTAATAGGCTTCTTACTTGATCTAGACATTTCCCCAGTTGATATTTTGCCACTCTTAATGGCTACGTCAATCATTTCTCTAAAGAAGACTAGGTCTACAAATTTTTTAGTGGTATTCTTATAAGCTTCTCGTAATAAAGAGCATGTAAGGTGTGAATGAAAGTGACTATCATCTCTTTTTCTATGAGGAGAGGCTAGACTAGGGTGCTTCTATTCTCCAACTTTGGGCGTATTGCTTGAAATTTTCAATGGATCTCTTCTCAAAATTCATTAAGGAAATTTGATCTGGTGCCCAATCTGACATGTTCTAGTATTGATTTAAAAAGGCCTTTGCCAAGTCAGCCCATGATTGGATTTTCACATTATCAAGCCTAATATACCACCAAGCTGCTACCCTAGTAAGGCTATGCTAGAAGCAATGGATGAGGAGTTTTTCAACTTTCTCATACCCAACCATCTTTCACAAGTTAATTTGAACATGGATAGAAGGGTTAGTGGTTCCATTAAACTTCTCAAACTCTAGTACTTTAAACTCTAAGGGAATAACAAGGTTGGACACCAAAGATAGCGATTGTGCGTAAAAAGCTCCAAACTTGTTACTCCCCTTGATAGCTTGGAGGTGTTTTTCTAGTAGCTGGAATTTATTCAGTTCTTCCACAGTTATGGTAGGCTTTTAACCTTCTATTTTCTCTAGTTCCTCATGGTCAAGGGTTATCGAATCTACCGATGAGACTCCTACATTCCCCCTTTGAGTACTAGAAATGAATTGACCTATTGCAGTAGGATTTAGATAGATAATGGGCAGAGCCTGAGCAGCAAGTGTAGAAGCTGGCCATTGTTATTGTCTAGTTTCCCCTTGAACAAGTTTTGGATTATTGGCAAGGAGACTTTCAATGTTGGGAGGATCATTCCTTGTTTCAGCAGTACTAGCTTGCCTTTTTTCTTTTATAAAGGTGGTTATTAGTTTTATAAGTTTTGCGATCTGATTTTGCATTTCATATTACTGACGAAGCATCTGGTCTTATGATTCCTTAACCATTAGCTCAAATCACTCAATACGATCTTCATGATCACTTTCCATGATTTGCTTATGGTGCCGTGTGTTGTAGTGGTGCATGATGTAAGGTTCCGTGTTCCTGATTGGTCTTGAAATCCCTTGCACTTTTATGGCCCAATTCCCATCCTAGACTTTTTAAAAATGTATTTACTGATGAGCATTTACGATGCAATGACGAGTTAAGATAATGAATGATTGATGCAAGTACAATGAAAAATGGTGAAATTAAATGTGCATATGCATTAGAGACAATTGATTCTTGGAACAACTTCATCAATAACATCATTCATAGAGTCATAAAAGGTTTTTTTTCTTTTATGACATGATTGCATAGAAAAGTATCTAACATAATTACATTGTGTAATCACACGATCAAGAAAACCCAAAAGTCATTGCTCATGATCTCTAATAGGTATGATGTCTCACCTTATGGACCAAGCTACTTCAATCATGTCATCTACCTTTCGTTGAGCCATCTGAACTTGTTCAGTGAAGTGCTGATGTTGTTCTTGGTAGTTCAGACATGCTTGGTCGATTATTGCTTGCCAATCTAGTTTCCGTTGCTCGGAAGCCCTTTTTAGTTCATTGATATGACCTTGATGATCCTGAAGAGACTATTCTAACTCCTAGATTCTATGAACAAGGGCTTCATTTTCAACTATGGTGCCTCTTGTATCTCGTATTTGGGCCTCGAGTCTTTGATTCCTTCGTTAGTAGGTGGAAGCAAGAGCACGTGCCCTTGTGAACTTTTCTTTACTAGTTCTGACTTTCTTTTTTTGCTGATTTAGCTCGTAATTAAGAGTGGCAACTTTCGCTTCCTATTTGACTAATGTCTTACCAATACATCAGGATTTGTTAACTTTTCGGAGTGTCACATAATCCTTGGTTAGGCTCTCTAAGTCATCTTTAAAGCAATCACTTTCTTTAATGACTCGATCCATTTTACAGTTCCTAAGATAGATATACATCTCTAGCTGGCCCTTTTCATCTTTAAGTCAAGAGATTTCTATAGCAAAGGATGCCTTTTCTCGCTCGAACTCCCTTCTAAGTAGCTCGATCTCAGAAGGTGGTTTTTCTATTGGGATTTGCAGTTCTCGAAGTTGGGTGGTAGCAATGGATCATTGATATGGCAGAGTCTCCATTCTTCATATCCAAGCATGGTGAGGCTTGCTCTCCAGCATCTTTCTATATAATGGATCTTCTTCTAATCTTGGAAAGCTAACTAGACTTTTGCTTTATAATTAGGCTCTTAGTATTCAAAAGCCCAATGTCCAAAGTCTTTGAAGAATAGGATGAATTGCTCGCACTGGAACTGATGCAATACCAATAGAGGAGCATAACTGGTACTTCCCCATAATCCTAAGAGCGGTACATAAGTGTAGTCTCCATATCTATACATAATCGACTGAAGGAACACCCATGGGGCTCTCTACATGATTTTTTCCTCGTTGATGTTTTGCAATTCCTCGATCCAATGCTTTTCTATTTTATGCTGATGACATTCTTCCTCTAATGCCATGGAAAGAGGACTGATCTCACCGACTCTCCCTTTCCTAACATAAAGATGACTTAGGAGCCATATTTGGAGCAATGGGGCACACCCGATAAACCTTTCTATTCCTATTCTTTTACAAAAGCTGAGGGTGCGGATGGTTTCAACAATAATGGTGGAAATAGGGTTGATGTTGCAACATTGGCAAGAAAAAAGTCTGTGATTGTGACCTTTACATAACCCAAAGTCTTTAGGAATATAATGAGCCCATTGATTGCCAAAGCATAGACATCTTGAGCTTTTTTTTATCAGAAAGATTTACCATTGCCTCTTTCAAGCTGGCCCAAGTGATACATTCGCTACTCCCTTTTACTTTGATGTGATTGTCAACCAATGCTTCTATGACTCCAAGAATTTGCCTCAACCTTTTCTTAAATGGAGGAGGTGTTAGTGCCTTGCAGTAAATCTAGTCTGACTTAGCCCTTTCTATGTTGAGTAGGGCTGTGTACTCATCAATTGTAGGGACTAAATCTTGTTCATTGAAGGTGAAACATCGATAGGCCAAATCCTAGAACTGTGCCACCACTCGCAATAAGCCATCATCTAACTAAACTCGAAGTATGAGAGCTATTTCCTCATACTTTTTAGTGAAGGCTTCTTTCTCGTTGTTATCCCAACTATCCTAAATGTGCTTTAATTCTCGACAATCATTTTGACAAAAATTAACCTTGACCTCTTTATGCATTTATAAGATATAGTTAGGCTTTTGGATGTCCTCGTCTTGACATTGTTGACCTTCTGACCATGTTTTGACATTTTTAAAGGACTCGATAGTGGAGATAAGCTGTTGCTCTATAAATGATGCCCCTTGTTGAACACCGAACTAGAACAATTATCCCAAAATGATGGTAGTCATGATGGTTATGATGAAAAGATGCATGCACCAAAACACAAACAAAGGGAAAATAAGTTAGTGGAACATTTAGGAGATAAATGTAAGTAAATAAAGAATTTAAGAACATCAGAACAACAATATCATAACGTGTCTCAACCTAGGTGGTGAGACATGAAATGGGTAGCATTTCAACATGTCAGGATGCAATCTGCCCTTTATGAGTTACACAAGATCTTACTTTCATGGAAAAATAATCGACCAGTAATAATATTTATTTATCACCACTAGTGCAGATCCATGTTAAGCCATGACTCAGATAGCATAATGACTTACAATATAAGACATTATGAATAATGGTTTTTGTCCCTATCACTTATTTATAGAAAGGTTTGCCTTGATAAATGATAAAAATGCAGATGCGGGTGACGATTGTACACTTATTGTCACCTCATAATTATGGTAATTAAGAGTAAAGGTTAGGAATGTTTCCCTGAGTGACCCTATTCTCTAGGTACTCTAAGAGCATTCTGGTATAGTTTGACATGGTTTAGCTCATAGGGCTTACTATATGAGATTTAAGTTGATGTTTAAATAGGTATCTGAATTACTCTTTTATCCGGTAAGGACAGTCGAGGGACCTCAATCCTAGACCCATCGCTAGTTTGGCGAAATAGGTTCAATCCGTTGGATGTATTTCCTAAAGCAAATGCGGAAGGTTACTTATGAGAGACATATTGCCATGCCTATGCAAAGGGTTACTCACAAAGCCAGATAGCTCACTTCCTTCTAATGATTGGGTTATAACCATGCCATAAAGTTTGGTGAGACACTAATACACATGCAAGCGCATTGTGTGTGATGGGGAAATGACCAAACCTTTTTGTTTACTTCCATATTACCATTTTATTAAACTGATGATTATTAAAAAATAAGACAATCCTGACAATCACACGAAATAAAAGATTAGTTGACAAAACGAAAAAAAAGGTCATAATTAAATAATGACCAAAGATTGAAAAAACTGTGAACCTAGCAAGACACGACTAGTTATTGGCCTAACTCTCTATACTATCCCCAGCGAAGTTGCCAAGCTGTTGCAACGTATGCTGGGGTGGATCCTCGTAGATCGATGGGTGCATACAACTTAAAATATTTTTTTGACTTGGAATGTCTTCTTGATCGAGACTTTTCCTTCGCAACGTGATGAGAATGAAAAAGTACAGATTTTCAACTTATGACACAGTGAGGGGGACCATAAGATGAATCGCTCATCTTATTAGTCTCGAATGACCATCACAAAATGGCCAACACTTGTAGTCGCCACTAATCATTTTGGGTTAGGAATGACCGGACGCCTATTGAAACCTATGTTTTGAGTTATGAAACTCAAAACATTGATCCCGTGGTCTACGTAGTGCAAAGATTCACCGTTTAGGTTTTGGAGTTGGCTATGCGCATGAGGTACGAACCTCTTCTCGTCACCCAAGATCGGTACCTTACTAGCTATGTCTTATCTTGGTTTCAATTCTTTTAATCTTAACTCATCATTATTTTAATATAAACCTTTTTAATGCATGAATCTTATAGAAATATAAATCCAGGTTTTGATGAAAAAGATTTAATCTATATACGCCCCGAAGAGATGGGGAATATATAGATTTTCAATAAAAATGACCTATGGATTTTACTTTGAAAATGGAATATTTCAGTTTGGGCACTGGAGAGATACCTACACGAAATGTTACCTTTAATTTTATTTGAAATGATTTGAAATCATGAATGCAAATAATCATCACAAAGAGATCATGTTAGTAAGGCAATAAATAAAGTAACATAACATGGATCATTCAATGTAATGATAAAGAAAAAAGAATGGACTATTGGAATTTATGTCGCAATTTGCATCAATTATCTAGGAATAACCGAATCAATAATGTTCGAGATGCATCTGGCTTTCTTGATTAAATGAGGTTTATTTGACATATTCATAGAAGTCCAAGAAGGAAAAAAATTTAATTGTAGTTGAAGGATAGGGTTAAAGTATCCCCTCAAAAAGATGCAATTAGAGTATGCCCATGGATGACAAATAGATTTGACAAAGGAAGACTTCTAAATCTTGACAATTTTGAAAAATAGGGTTCGAGTATCCCCTCAGAAAGTTAGGGTTAGAGTATCCCTGTGGATAACAAATTATTTGATAAAGGAAGATTCTTTTTAGATCTTAACAAATTTAAAGACTGGGGTTGGAGTGTCCCCTCAGAAGGTTGGGGTGGAGTATCCCCAAAAGTGACATATCTGAAACTTTTTACAAAGCTGGGTTGGAAAAGTTAAGTTGACAAAACTTTGTGATTTAGAAAATGTATAAACGTTTTGATAACGTTTGGCAAAAGAAATTATTGTGAATGAGGATGGTAAAGATGTAAAATATGTCTATGACTTGATATAAGCCTATAGGAGGTCAAAGCATGTTCTTGAGTCTGATCGAGGTGATAAGGAGACATTTGAATGTCTCGAGACGAAATTCGAGAAAACAACTCAATTTTGACCATCACCGAAAATAGGGGATAGCATCACACTATCTTGCTTTATGAATTTATTCTAAATTCGTTTCAAGGCTTTAGACGGTGGATAAGATATTGTTAGAAAGGTAACTTGATGAGGGTTAACCTAAAAATGTTTCCAATATCCCATAAAATCAATTTTGGGGGAATAAATTTTCAAGTTTGGATTAATTATGTTGCTAGAAAAGCATATGAGGGATAAGGGGTGTCAAAATTTGAAAAATCACCTCAAACTTATTTGGTATCAAAAAATTACAAGCAATACCTTTCTGAAAAGGAAATTCCATGAATCTTTTAGGAAAAATGTTTGAAACTTTTGGAAAAATCATGTAGTGGGTTTGAATAGCCCAACCAAAATACATGTTTGGATTCTAAAGGTTCTTGACAGTTTAGATTTGAAAAATCATAACTCTCTCATCCAGAGTGATTCGTGGGTGAATAGGACATCGTTTTAAAGTCAATTCGACATCCTTTGAGAAAAAAAATAAAAAAATTCATGAAAAATCATTTAAGATTTTAACGTGATTTTTTAATTTGTAACAGTGCTACTGCCAGCAGGGGACAAAGCAAAGCAAAGGATATTTCTTATTTTCTCTATGTTTATGGGTCCAAACTCAAGTTATTGATGTTTAAACATCCATGACTGAAGCGAAAGAGTGGCATGAGCATCATGAACTCATTTGCAGAGCCCTGGAGTAGTTTGGGATGATGAAATAGCCTGTTGATTACACCACTCAAGGTTTTGACTCAAAAACAAGGCATGGACATTTTAGGAATGAGTGCAAGGCCATTTCTGTTGGAAAATCAAAAGATTTAAGCTCCTTTAGTCAAGATTCCAGATCTGGAAAACTTAATTTTTCCCAAGATTTTTTTATGCTAACTTTAAGGAAAATGCTAAGTTCATGCTTGTCCTCATTGGTTGAGGTTAACATGCTTGGC
>JBBYHM010368248.1:0-18704 GCA_038381775.1 Adansonia rubrostipa | reverse complement strand
TAAAATTATATTTTAATAATTAATAATATTAATTTTTAAAATATTTTAATAAAAATAATTTATAAATTAAAAAAAAAACCTTTCCAACTGGCTTTGCCGGTTGGAAAGGTTAAGTGTACTTGACGTGGTAAGCAGAGAGCTAACCATGTCAAGTACCTTAGGGGAAGCTCACCCTAAGGAGCTTCCCCTATAATTTTCCCAATCAGTAGCCTTGGCATTACAGCTCTAGAAGCTAGTGCTGCGATGCCAACAAGGTTGTCAATCAGCCCATTCTATATTGTAAAATCAAGTAACTTTCCAAAGAAAGCAAGTAATTTTTCAATGAAAGGTAGTAACTAAAAGATGCTAGAGTATGACTCTAGTTGGCAGGGTCACAGTTTTGTACTTCTAAAAAAATTAGGGAAATTAGGTTAGATAAGGCTCATTCAGGGCCTAAAAAAGGTGTCTATGAGGGGCTGACACATGTACTAACCATTGAAAAATAGTTGACAGGCTAAGGAGACAAGAAAGGAAAAAAAGGAAAGAAAAGTGAGGAAAATAGAAGAAAGAAAAGGAGAGAAAAGAAAAATGACAAAAAATACAAGAAAAAAATTTTATTTTCTTGTTTGTGTTTTATTTTTACATGTCAACAATTTGTTTTCTGTATATTATTATATGATCACATATTCGTATTATGTTCATATTGTTTGTCATATTGCTTTTAATTAATTTTCTATGTTATGTTCGTGTCATGTATCAATTCATTAATGTTTTGCATAGTTTATCATTGTGATTCAATTTAGAAAAAAAAAATTTTCAAGTTATTTTTGTATCATGTCTCAATTCGTGACGTATTATATAATTTGTCATAGTGATTCGATTTAGAAAAAAATTGTGTTTATCATGCATTCGTCTTAGTGGTTTCTTTCATATTGAAAGGATTATATATTAAATAGTTTTTTACACATTAATCGTAGGTTTTATATAGATTTTGATACATTCATATATTTGTAGTGTGTTTAATCATTTGCTATGTCATGTTATTTTAATTATTTTTGCTCTATATCTCAATTATCCCATACTTTTTATAATTTATCATAATCAATTAATTAATTTTAGTTTTTCAATAATGTATTTAAGTTCTTGGATAGCAGGTTGACTCATATATCAATTTAAAATTTATATTCAACCAATTAAGGAAAGTTAAAAAAAATATTTTATTAATTATTTTTATTTAAAGTTTAACTAGTGTACTCAAAGGGGAAAGTTTATACATTTACTAGAAGGTCGATTTAAGATATGTTCCCAATCCACTCAGAAAAAGGTTTTTTTTTTTATTTTTTGGTTTATTTTTAAAATATATATTTAAAGAAGTTGGACTGTATGTTAACTTGCGAGTCAATTTAGTATCCATATTCGATCCATCGAGAAAAATAAGTTCTCTCTTATTTCTGTTTTATTTTTTAAATTGGGCATTTAAATAAATTACCTACACATTGGCTTGAATGTTAACTTAAAATTTGTATCTGACCTTAAACAATTATCTAAAATTGACTTTCCATAATTAACATAATATAATAGGTGAATATTAATATTACAAAAATTTCAAAATAAAAATATAAAATATTTACAATTTAATAAAGTTTAGCTTAAAATTATTTTTACTATTAATAAAAAATTATAAAAATAAAATAAAAATCATAGTGTAAACAAGGTGTTAATGCTAGTTAATTAATGATATTAACATGCATTATGCCAGATGGTAAAAATTTAGATAAAATCTATAACCAAATTTTAAAAGAAGATACAAGAATAAATATGCAAAGTGTTGTTTAAAGTTTATAGCTTAATTATTTTCCTGTGTTGACATATGACATTTTTATGGCCTGGTTAAAAGGAAAAAGGGACAAATGAAGGAAGAAAGGAGGGAAAGGAAAGAGGAAACGAAAAGAAAAAAAAAGGGAAAGGAATGGGTCTTGTGAAACGTAAGGGGAAGAAAGAGAAGAAAATGAGGAAACAAAGAGAAAAAAGGAGGAAAGAGAAATTTTATGGTTTCATCTTCATGTTATTTTTTATACCTAAATTATTATAAAAAATTATTATTACTATTATAAATTGTATAAAATTTTACACGTTATTAATTCATTTTATTTTTATATTTTTGTATATTTTTATCATGTTCATGTTGTTTTCTATTTTACTTTTAACTAATTTTTTCTGTTTTGTGTTTGTGGATTCAATTTTAAAAAATTTATGCTTTATATTGTGTTTATTTTGTGTCTCAGGTCATGACATATAGTAATTTATCATAGTGATTTGATTTTTAAAAAATTGTTCTATAACCTCTTCCGATTTATGGGATTTTTTTCGTACCCAATTTATAATACTTTTATATATGTTATAAACTTTTAAACATTAATTATTGGTTTCATATAGATTTTGATATGTTTACTTGTTTGTATTATCTTCATGTTATTTTTCATATCGTGTTGCATTTTAATTATTTTCTCATTTTTTTCTTTCAAAGTTCAATTCATCCTATATTTTATATAATTTTTACCTAAACTATATGATTTGGTTTTAACTCTAAATTTATTAAACTAAAATATTAAAAAATAAAAATTATTTAAATAATTTAACATAGGAATCTTTTTTTATCTTATTTTTAAATAATATATTTAAAGTTGTGGGGTTGAACTTTGACTCACATGCCAATTTAGGATCCATGTCTATTTAGTTGAGGAAAAAAGTTAAAAAAATATACTTATTTTATTAGTTATTTTTATTTTAAGATTAAATGCTGTATTCAAAGAATTGGTTTACACGTTCACTAACAATTTGATTTATAATTTGTATCCTATCCACTCGAGAAAAATAGTCTCTTTATGTTTTGTTTTATTTTCAACTAATGTATTTGAAAGAGCTAATTTATATGTTCACTCGTAGGTTGATTTAATATCTATACTTGACCCACTAGGGAAAAAGTTTTTCTTTTTAATTTTTTTAATGATCTAGTTAAAGTGATTGATTCACACAAAGACGTGCAAGTTAATTTAAGATTTGTACCCAATCCAAAATAATTATCATAAATTTAATTCCATAATTAATAGAATAGAATATGCTATAAATGTTGTTACAATTAAAAAATAAAAAATTTAAAAAGTAATTATAACTTAATAAAATTTCATTTAAATTTAACGTTTACTGTAAATTAATTATTATTTAATAAAAATAATTTAAAAACCCTAATGTTAGCTGGGTTAAATGCTAATAATAATAATGATAATAATCTATACCTTATATATAAAAATCATCCCTAATGAGTACTGCCTAACACTTGTCGAGCTCTTTTGCTCGATATATGTTGAGCTTTTATTTTCTTTTATTTAGCTTTTTTAGGATTATTTTAGTTTTATATTTATATTTTTGTTTTGTTAGAACTTTTCAGTGGTGAATGAAATCAAGAGGGGGTGAATTGATTTCTCAAAATTTTGGTAAATTAAAATTTTGATAAATAAAATTGAGAAATCTAAATAATAAACTTTAGAGTGCAAGTTAGTGAATAAAAATAATTAAAGACAAGGGAAAGATAAGCAAACTCAATGATTTAGAGAGGTTCGGCCTCAATTGTCTACGTCCTCTACCTTGACCTCACTTGCCTTGGATTTTCACAATTCCCTAACTTGAATTGTCTATCTTTCAAGGATAAGGTATAACCTCTACACTCCCTAACTTTTAAGTCTAAAATAAAAACTCAACCCTCTATCTTTTGTGGCTAAGATGGAAACCTTTCTCACTAATTTGAAGGCTAAGTAGAAACCTTTTCTACTTTTCAATGGCTAAGTAGAAACCTCCCCTTTTTACAAGGATTTGAGTGTATATAATTAGAACCTCTAAAGGTTAGGTGTTTACAAAAATTTTGGCTTAAAAAAATATATATCTAAAGATACAAAATGAAGAATACAAAAATATGAAGAATTAATCCTATACAAAGATGAACTACTTAGTGAAAATGATGAAAAAGATAAAAGATTTGACTTTAAGCACAATTCTCTTGGTTTTTCTACTTGTTAAAGGTGTTGGAGAGGCTTATTTATAGCTCTAATCATGATTATAGCTGTTAGGAACATTTGGTGAAGGAATATAATCGTTAGAGTGTTCAGTATGTCATTTCCCATTGTTCCTATGCTTTGTATCGATACAATTAAGTGGATATCGATACATTGTGTTTAACAATCCAAAATATGACTATTGAACAGTGCTATATTGATATATAATAGTGTTGTATCAATACAAAATAATCTATCTCAATACATGAACAATGATTTTTGCATTTTAAGGTTATTTATCTACTGCCAAAAATTGTATCGATACATACACATAGTGTATCAATACATTCATATGACAAATAATTTTAAGAGATTTTTCATGACTTTAAAGCATGTAAAACTTATCTAAAAATTGTTTTATATAAAGTGTATATTAAGAACACATTTTTGAGTGCTTGAAGGAGTTTAAAACACATTCTAGTATTTTTCAAAGTGGTTACAAAATATTTCATGAAAAAGTACTAATCTTGAGAACATTTAAAACACAAGCTAATTAAGCTTAAGTTTTAGTTATATCAAAACTAAGATTAATTCAAAGCTAATATGGCTAGCATGTTTTGCTTGTTTTGATTTATTTCTAGATGATGTATTTTAAAAGGTTAGTCCCCATGAAAATTCATAAGTCGATTTAATATTTGCATTCAACTCACTTAAAAATATAAATTTATTAATTATTTTTATTTTTAAATGTTATTTTTAAATAAAGTATTTAAAGGGGTTATTGTACCTAATCCACTTAGGAAACAAAACTTATTTTATTATATTTTTAGTTTTTATATTTAAGTTATTTATTCTGAAATGATGTGTGACACCTAATTTTGTCCAAGCTTTCACATAAGCATTATCAGGTATCAGTAAAACCTAAAAGGATGAACAAGGATCCATATCTCATCATTCTCAACCAATGTAAGGTGTTCGGGGACCATAAGCATGTAAAATCCATAATTTTAGTTGAATTATCGACATGTGGCCTTAATTTATCAATTCAATGGCTACAACATTAGCAAATTCAAAAAACGAGGGGTTGCATCAATACCAAAGGCCAACGTATTGATACATTTTCTTGGTATATCGATACATTGGCTCATTATGTCAATATAGGGCTTGGCATTAGCTAAAATACAATCTTTGGACCTTTGATTAGGTTAATGCAGTTTTTCATGCAATAGTATGAAAAAGGGACAAGGTTGAGATTTCACAATGCATCTGCCAATGTAAATGTTTCTTATTCACTAAAAGTGATACATTAGTCAATGAATATTTGACAGCTTAATGCTTGGTACAATGACTCTTTAATTTTGTCAAGCAAAATATCAAAATTCACCCTTTTATGCTAGGTTTTAGTTGGTTGAAATTACACACTATATAAACAACATTTTACTCAACCATTTGGGAACCTCATGCTACTCTTGAAAGAAAAAGGAAAAAGGTTTCTTTCGCTCTCAGCCACCATACACTAAAGTAAAGAAAAAAAATAGAAAGGGAGTTTTTGAGGAGACCCTGTCATAGGATACAAAGGAAAAAGAAAGTGAAGCTTTTTTTTTTTACAATTCTTGGTTATATTTTCATCCATTCTTCTTTTGCTTTCAAACATTTCTCATGTCATCTTAGTAAATCTCATTTATGAAACCATGACCTTTTGTAGGAAATGCAAGCATTTTTTAGCTTGGCTTGATGATATTGATGTTTTTGATGTCTTAATGATGTTTTGATGTTATCTTGGTAAAAACCTTATTTTCCTTTAGATCGTCTAAAACACCACTGTTTTATTTATTTTATGTATTTTGATCCTTAATTTTGCATCAACATTTGATAATATGTCTTCATCTTAACATGTGATTATGCTCATGCATTTGGATGTATTTTAGCCATGTTTTGTATGATAAGATTATCGCAACATGCCCCTACCCTGATAACGGGATGAGATACGCCTAAGTTAAAAATATCTCTTGTTTAGGACTTTATTTGGCATGATCGGATGAAAAATGAGTGTAATGTTAAAATGGTTTTGGATTTTATTTGAGAAAGATATTTCATATCAAGCCCTAAAGGAATACCGATAAAAAACATTGCCTTGATAGTTCAAAAAAAAGATTATTAAATATGTGAATGCGCAAATTGTCACTAATAAAGGAAATATATTAGTAAGACATGGAGAAATATAATAAATATTGTGTAAATAAACATACCAAAGCATAGAAAGGAAAGACGGTTAGGATGTATCTCTTAATTGTCTTTAGTTATTGAGAAATAACTAAACTAACAATTTTGAGATGCATTTGGACTCCTTAGTCACTTAAGGCATGAAAACTGAGGTTTTTGTTGAAAAATTTGGGGTAACTCGACAGAAAGAAAATATAATTCTTTATAGAATTTTGAAAATCAAGGTTAAAAAATTCATGTGGTTGAAAAATTGGAAATTATGAAAAATGGAATATTTTTAGGTTTTTTAGGAAAAAGACGAACTTGAAAAATTAAAATTGGTGATTTAAATAAAGTGCAAAATTAATTTTTTTAGGATGTTTGACCTTGATCTGAGCATGTTGGGATTTTTATTATGACACAGAACTCCATTGGAAAACTAATCAAATTTATTTCAAGGCATCTAAATTCCTTGAAAAGCGAATTTTGGGAAATCAATTAAGTTTACTTAATGTTGAAAACAAAAAATTGCATCGAACTATCCACTTTCCCGAAATTATCTCAGATCGATTCAAAGGCTTCAGGTGGACAATGAGATATCATTGGAAAGGTAACTCGAAGAGAATTAATATAAAAATATTCTAAAAATCCTAGAAAATCACTTTACAAAAGGAAATAATTTTTGAACTCAAGTTCGGTTCATCACTAACAGCACATGCAACAAAAAAGGTACAACAAAATTTGAAAAATCATCATAGAGTCATTCAAAATCATTAAATCGCAAATTATACATTTTCAAAAAAGGGAATTTCATGTAACTTTTAGAAAAAAAATTTAGAAATTCTAGAAAAATCATCAAGTGGGCCAACATGGTCCAAACAAAATGTTAATCGCTAATTCTAAGGCTTCCAAATGGCAAAGATTTGAAAAATCATAACTCCCTCATTCGAGCATGTCTGCAAGAAAACAAGATTTTGTTGGAAAGCTAATTTGATTCCTTTTGAGGAAAAAATTCCCAAAAATTATAAAAATATCATTTAGGATTCAAAAACAATTTTTAAAGTGGGGGCAATAATGCTACCAGCACTAAAAGAAGAGAATTTTTTGGTTCAGGGTTTTCTAGACACGTGTCAAGGTGTCAGATGCATGAATTGTCTAAAAATTAGGGTCTATGGTAGTGGAATCATGAGTCCATCCAAAGTCTTAGGGAATTAGGCAAGTAGACCACTCGTTTACCATGCCATCGAGCCATAACTCAAAGGTCTAACATAAAGCATTTAATCAAACTTATTGTAAATAAAAAAATTTTAAGGGTTGAAGGCAAATTTTTTGCCTTATTAGGCTATGAATCCAAACATGTAAGCTTCATTTATCCCCAAGATTGATGAGTTATATGTTGAAAACATTAGGCCAACATTAATCCCATTTGATTAAGACAAAAGCTAGCCTAACTTAGGGGAAGCTTGATAAAACCAAAACATGGCAACAAACATGCCAGAAACAAAGCATCAAATAAGCATTTTTAATCAAGTAAAGCATTCAAACATGGCACATAATGAGAAAAAAATATGCTAGAACATCAATAAGATAACATTTTTATCAAAGAAAGCATGTTAAAAATGCAAATCACCTCCTAATGACATTGAGAAATGCTAAATGAACCTATATAAAACATGAACCATGATTTCAAATGTGAAAACATAATGTAAAACATCAAAATAGGGGGTGTTGGAGGTCATCCAAGGAAAAATGAAACTTTCATCACCAAAACATCATTAAACATCAACAAGAGAAAGGTTGAACCATGTATCATCAAAGAAATGCATGACCCCTAAGAGAAAGACATAGTTAGCATTAAAAAAGGGGTCATTAATATGGATGCAAGAAATGCTAAAAATATCAAGAAAGATAAGAAGACAAGGTTGAGAATATACCACCGAAGCTTAAAACCTTGTTTGAATCCTTGCTTTCCTTTCTCTTCTTGCTTTCAATATTTTTTTAGCTTATTTTCTTCCCTTTTTGTGCTATGGATTAGCAAAAAAAAGTGGCCAAAGATGAGCTCAAAATTTAAACTAATAATGGAAGAGGATTTGGTGAGGAAAAATGCCTGGAAAAGAGGGTTTTTGGAAAGCTCTAGAAGAAGCTATGAGATTAAGGCATCTTCTCCAAAGAGGAGCATGTGAGAGGTGAATGTAAGTATGTTAGCTGAGCATGAAACGTGAATTTATAGGGAGTGTTTTTAGCCAACAAAAAGACCTAGTAAAATGGC
This sequence comes from Adansonia rubrostipa, assembly GCA_038381775.1. NCBI lineage: Eukaryota > Viridiplantae > Streptophyta > Magnoliopsida > Malvales > Malvaceae > Adansonia > Adansonia rubrostipa. Next base: position 10,205 of record JBBYHM010368248.1, on the reverse strand, counting down.
GCATTTAGTGATGCAACAGCCATTGTATTGGTACCTTAAGGCCATATATTGCTACAATCAAATAAAAATATAAATTTTATGTACCTTTGGCTCCCTGAACACCTTACATAAGCTGAGAATGATGGGAAATAGATCTGTGCTTGCCCATTTAAGGTTTCTTGATGCCTTGAAATGCTTGCATAAAGGCTCAAAAAAAATTAGGTGTCTATAGAAATGGTGTAAATTGATGCCTTGTTATGATGCTTACTAAAGTTTGTTGTTATTGTCATGTTTCTTTGTTCGTTGTATTTGATATAATGCCCTTTAGATTGCTTTGATTGTGTGGTTATTAACTTGAGAGAGATCCATAAGTTAAGCCAATGTTTGTTATAATAAATGAGATTAAACATTGGTTAATGTTTTTAACATATTAAGTCAATAACCATAAGGAAAATTAAGCTTATATGCTTGGATTTTTCTAGCTTTCAAAAATTCTATGTCCAATTGCTTGTCAAAATTTCTTGATTATAGCCTTAAAATTATGACTCAAGTGGCATGGATAATGTGATTCTATTGCCATGGACCCCAATGATTGCACATTCATATGTTCAACCCTAAGACATGTTTAGATGCATATATAATCCAAAAATTCCATTGTTTTGGTATTGGCAGCAGCATGCTCCCTATTCAAAAGCCCTAAAAATTTTTATTACATTTTACTAGTATTTTTCCCTTGAAGGGCATTGATTACCTTTCTAACGGTATCTTGTAGCCTTGTGACAAGCTTGAATAAGGGAATTACGATTTTTCAAATGTACACTCTCTAGAACCCCCAAAAGTAGCGATTCAGACACATTACAAGCCATTTTTGGCCACCAAATGATTTCTCTAGATTTTTTTAATAGTTTTCTTGAAAATTGCATGAAATTCCATTTCCAAAAAGTATTCTTTGAATCTAACTATTCTGAATAGGTCCAATACAATTTTTCAAACTATGCTAAATCGAATTTAACTTTAAAAATTATTTTTCCCTAGAAAATGATTTTCTAGGATTTTTTAGTATTTTTTATATTGATCTCCATTGAGTTATTTTTCCAATGATATCTTGTTTGCCACCTAGAACATACGAATGAGCCTAGAATAAATTTGAGAAAGCAGACAATGAGAAGCTATCCCTTATTTTTAGCATTAGGCAAAATTAAGCAATTACCCTGAATCATTTTCTTGAGGCATTCTAATGCCTCGAGATAAGTTCAATCCTCACTCCAATAATTCTATGAGTCATTTATGGGTCCCATTAGACTTAGATTAAGGCTCTAATACTCTAAAAAAATCAATTTAGTTGTTTTAGTTAAAATAACAATTTTAATTTAAAACTCTATTTTTATAATAAAATACCCAAAATATTTCGTTTTTCCAAAATCACCTAGTTTTTCATTCACGTGGGTTTTCCAACCCTTTTTTTTTCAAAACTTCATAAAGGTCCATCTTATCTCTCTATTAGGTCTACTTGGATTTTTCAACCCAAATATTTATTTTCATGCGTTAAGCAATCAACAAGTCCAAACGCATCTCAAAATTATTAATTTGGCTATTTCTAATCAGTCGATAACAATTAGAAGATACATTCTGGCCAACTCTCCTTTGCTTGCTTTATGTGTTTTACTTTTCCATGATATTATAGTATTTCTTTATGTCTTATGAACATTTCTCCGTTCTTCATGACAACTTTGCATTCATGCTTTGAAAAATCTTTTTTTTTTCTAATAAATTATCAAGGCAATGATCTATATTGGTATCCCTTCAATGCTTAACATATAACATCCTTTCAAAACCAAAATCTAAAGATCTTTTATTAAAACTTCTATGTTTCTCCATCTTCTTAGGGTACATAGTGGAATGCAATTTATTATAAAAAACTCGAAATTTTTATTTTCAAAAGATACATCATAAAGGGGATTATACATAAATAACAACCATTTTAAGAATCAAAAAGATCGAGACAATATAACCTGTGGCTAGATAGTACCGATTCAGGCTGTTGTGGGGGTGCTAATCATTTTCTACACATCACTGACTCCTAGACCCTCTAAACGAACTTTGGTTTAAGTAGACCATAAAATTAGTACTTTGAGTTTCATAAACTAGCCCAAATGGTCGATGGCGACTCTAAGTTTTTGGCCATTTCATGGTGGTTGTTAAAGTTCAATTAGATGAACGATTTGTCTAATAACTTTCCCTTAATTTTAATACGAGATACATTTTCATTCTGAATCATATGCCTAGAATCCCTTCAAAGATATTATTTTTAAGTCGGGCACATCTTTCATCGTCAAGGATACTTTACAACATGATGTATTTAAAGAATTAGTTTATATATTGTTTAACAAATCAATTTAAAATACATACCTAACAAACACAACATTTATTTAAAATATTTTTATTTAATTTTTAAATAATGCATTTAAAGAGGTTGATTTATAGTTGACTTGTAAATAGATTTAGATTCGTACCTAACTTACTAGAGAAAAGAGTTTAAAAAATTTATTTTATTAATTGACTTGTAAATAGATTTAGATTCGTAGGAAACTTACTGGAGAAAAGAGTTTAAAAAATTTATTTTATTAATTATTTTAATTTTATTTTATATATTTAAAAAGAGCTAATCCACACATCAACTCACGGATTAATTTTAATTTATAAATTGTTTAATTTTAATTTTAATTTTAATTTTAATTTTAATTTTAAATAATTTATTGAAAGAGGTTGATTTACACGTTTACTCACAGGTTGATTTAGGATTCTTACGTGATTTGTTCGAAGAAAGTTTAAAATTTTTATTTTATTTTTAAATGATTATCTAAAGAGATTGATACATGCATTGACTAATGAATCGATTTAAAATCTATATCTAATTCTAAAAGTAAAATTTAGTTAAACATTTATTATTTAATAAATTTTAATTTAAAATTAATTTTTATTAATAATTAATTAAAAATATAGAAAATTAAAAACCTTCGGGACTTAATTCTAGTATTATTAAAATTTCAAGCCTCTCCATGAACTTATCCTATAGTAAACCCATATATGAAGTCCAATCTTGTTCTTCACCCAAAGAATCGGATAGAATGACAGTGAAAGGGAACACAAAGATAGACCTAGCAATTTTTGACATGACACGCGTACAACACGTTTTAATCATGCATGAATTTTATATAATCGTGTTTCGTGTTATAATCATGTCGACACGTTTATGACACGAAAATGAAAGACATAGTTAAGACACGATTAATTAATCGTGTCATAAACGTGTAATCGTGTCATATCTATCTGTTTACATGATTAAGATACGTTTAATTAATCATGTTGTAAATATATAATTGTGTCAATCATATTTTTTAACACGTTTAACATGTCATAAACGGGTAGACACGTTTAAATTAACAAATTTATATATAAAGCACATTAATTTTTAATATAATTATATAATATATATAACCTATAAATATTATTTTAAACTTTTAATTAAAAAACTTATTTAATATATAAAAACTACTTTAAGTATTTAATTAATATCTATTTTAATGTAGTTATTAGTGATAATATAATTGTTAAGATAAAGGTTAAATATAACCAACATGATTTGTTCATATAATTTTCAATATATTATGATTATAATTTATAAATAATTACTTAAATATTATATAATATAAATATAAGAATAATATATCATTACATTATTAACTAATTAAAGTACAGGCTCAATCTTATTAATTAATAGTAAAATAAGTTTTGTAACTTAAATCTCATATTAAACTATTAAGATGATTATACATTTATAATATGCTACTAACTCACTATTATTAGTAGTAAATAGTAAATTAGTAATTGGAAAATAGGAAGTCCTAATTAATGTTAATAATCTAGTATATTAATTTTAACAAATTTTTTATATATTTTAAAATTATGGCTCTTTATGGTGTGAATTATAATTTCTAATTTCTGAAGAAAAAGTTAGAAAGTAAAACAGCTTAAAAACGGAGGAAAAAGGAAGTTGATTGGTACGTTTGTTGACAATATTCATGTTAATTCGTGTCCTAATCATGTTTTCGTGTAATTCGTGTCTTAATAGTGTTTTCATGTTTTCATATTAATTATGTTATTTGTGTTGTAATTGTGTTGTGTCGTATTAGATATAAACAAATCAATTTTAATCGTGTCATAACCATGTCGTGTCACGTGTAACACGAATATAAACCGTGTCATGTTCGTGTTTCAAGATTTGACATGATTAACTAATCATGTCATGTTCGTGTCTCGGGTAATTATATCTTGTCAAGAATGAAATATGACACGATGACATGAATTGCCAGGTCTAATAAAAGAGAACAACAACAATAATATTATTGTGGAAAATGTCTAAACGTTGATAGAAAATAAGAGAAAACAGTCAACAATTGACTGTAGTAAAGGAGATTAGCTAAGAAGATAACTGGGAGCTTGCATTACCATTGCATGATTGACGACATTGGTTCCTGCCTTGAATCAAGTTTGGATTTTGGACAGAATCACATTTAAAGTAAGCCTTGTACTAGTAGTACTATATATATGTAGTATTATTAATAGTCGTGGGAAAAATGATGGGTAAACACGACAAGGCTTAACCTATTATGGGTTGTGCTAGCGCAGTCTATATTACTGGCAGAGTCTTGCCCCCTCAATTTTTTTTTTTTTTTTTAAGATTTGTAAAATGCTCTACCTCTCCATTTGAAAAATATGTTCGGCCATCCAAAAATTGTTTAGTTCTTTTAAAATTTTTCAATTAAGTCTCTCTTTGTAAAATTTGTTTGATATAATAAATTCATAATACTTTTAATTTAAATCTCTTTCGTTATGAATAGTTTAATTCTTTTTATTTACTTTTTTTCAATTAATCAAATAGATACATTTACATTAATTATTATATTTAATATTTTCCATTCCATGTTCATAAAGGATAAACAAAGAGAGATAATTAAACCACTACAATATCTATTATAAATAGTGCATTTCACTTATTTTGTTTTTTTTTTTTCCTAAATATATGCAATCTATGGTTTCCTTTTATAATCTATATTAATTTTATACATATTTCAATTAGAAAATAGATTTTTTTTTACTTTTAATTATTTTTTTCATATGCAATCTTAATTATAATATTTAAAAGTAAAAATAAATTATTTGATTATAAAGATTTTATTTATTGTTAGTAAACTTTATATCATGTATATATTTCCTCAAAAAAATCATATGTATAATATTTAAATATAATATTCCTGTATTGGAATTGTCTATGGACCTGGTAAAATTTCAAATATAATATTTAAATATATATAATATTGCCCATGTGAAATTTTACTTGGCTAAGATCTAACTTGATCTAGCCAATGGATAGTTCGATCCTTTAATAAGTTTATTTTATACACAAATTTTATTTTAAATCCTGATATGTATATCTCCCTCCTTGTTAGTATTTTTGGCTTTACCTTAGAGGCATTCATGGGTTAAGTTCAGGTTAAGTCTAAGCATGATATAAAAAGCATTTATACTTACCCAAGTTTAGCCCAATCCAAAATATTGAATTTCAAATTCTGCTCAAGCTCACTCATATTTATAAATAATAGTCTATATCCAATTATGATTATTTTAAAAAAAATTAATCTTTATTAATTTAATAAATTTCTTTTCTTAAGATTTTCAATATGAATAATTTATTTTTTTAATGCTATATTTTAATATCATATATATTTAACTTTTATGATAGAAATTATACAGTGTATAAATATAAATATAATATAAACTATATAATTAAAAAAGGGACTGGTCGAGCAAAATTTGGGCCTTGAATATTCCAAGGTTAGTTCATTTTGTAAAAAGGCTTAATTTTTTTTTTTTTTTTTGCTGAAGCCCATTTTTCTAGTTTAACATTTTTTTAAACCCTTTAAAATATTTGATGGACCTTTGTGCTTGGTTGGGTAATCTAGCCTATGAATATCTCTAGTTATGTTTGACACAATATTTGTTATAGTGAATCAAAATTTTTGGCTTATGAGTTGGTTAGATTATAACACATTCACTGTGTGGGTGGATGTTAAATAAAAAAAAATTATTTTAAAAAATTAAAAACCTAAAATTTTTAATTGAGTAACTTGTTTTTAAAAATAAATAGACATGTATATCTTTAATTTTAAATAATGGTTTTCTTTGATTTTTTATCATTTTTTAGATAAGCTGATGTCACTAAATCAAGTGCCATAAAATTTATTTAAAAGCTTTATATATAAGATAGATATATTATAGTCTATGATAGGTCTCAAGTTGCCACATGGTACGGTTCAACATGACACAATTCTATATATATATATATGTATATATATATGTATATGTATATATATATGTATATATATGTATATGTATATGTATATATATATTTGTATATATATATATGTGTGTGTGTGTTTTTGTTGTTTGTTTTTCATTCATCATTTTTTTTAATTTTTTTCTTCTATATGAAATTGATTGTTATATATTTAAAGGGGTTAATTCGCACAGTAATTCATGAGTTGATTTAGAAATCATACTCAATGTGTAAAGGGAAATAAAAAAATTTATAATTATTTTTAGTTATTTTAGATTTATTTTTTTATCTTTATTTAAAATTTAAAAAATGTATTTGGATACGTCCTTGACAAGCATGAATAGTTTAAAATTTTATTTTATTAAGTAATCATTTTTATTTAATTTTTAAATAGTGCATTTAAAGAGATTGATCCATAAATTAATTTATGCATAGATTTAGGATCCTTATCCAACTACAAAAAAAAAAGTAAAAAAATTATTTTATTAATTATTTCATTTTAAAATAATATATTTAAAGAGTTTGGTTTACATATTAACTCACGAATCAATTTAAAATTTCTATCTAGCCTACCTGAGAAAATATTTAAATAAAAATTTATTTATTAATTATTTTAATTTTAATTTAATTGACTTATTTGAAAGGATTAATCTGATTAACTCATAAGTCGATTTAAGATTCTACTTGACTTATTAGGGGAAGAAATTTAAAAGATAAATTTATTTTTTTAATTATTTTTATTTTACTTTGAAATTGAAATGATGCATCTAAAATGTTTGATCTAAATGTTAATTTGCAAATAAACTTAAAATCTATACCCGATTCCATATACAAATTTTAAAGAAATAATTATTATTTCTTTAAAATTTAATTTAAAATTAATTTTTATTAATAATTAATTAGTTAAAAAATTATTAAGAAACACTAAAAAAGCAGGATGTTAATTCTTGGGTACATAAATGTTGAGGTCGACCTGTATCCCTAAATCCAAGAAGCAAGGTCAAGAGCACAAGTCTCAACAGCTATGAAATTCCTGAAACAAAATTTCAAGATTTCCCACACTTAATTACATTTTACCCATCCAACAGCAACTCTGTCTTAATTTATTTTACTCTTGAATTTTAGTACTTTGATCGCCAACAACGTAACAAACTCTTAAAATAGGAAAATGCAAACAAACATGAATTTTGACCACTGTCAGCCAAAATTGATGGCTCAAATAAACAGCCCTTTATAATAACATTAGCTCCAATCCAATATATCCCAAACGCCATGTCTTTAGAGAGTACAATCAACATGGGAAACTCCCTCTTCGTCATCTTCCTTCTCTTCCTCTTTTTCTGCATTAGTTTTTGCAATGATTCGAGCATTTCTTCATGTCTAGTTGATCTCAGTTATGTAGAAAACTTCCCATGGGACAAGTCCACATGCCTCAACCCTACTGGAACGCAGTGCTGCCAAACATTCGTCAGCCTCTTTGGCATTGCAATTGCCCAGCACCTTAAAGAGGCCTCCATTTTTCAGTTACTAATGATTTTCAGAACAAGCTTGCTGCCTTGTCAATACATCCATCTTTAGTTGCTTCTTGCATCCGAAACTCCACTCAGTTTGTCAACAACACTTCAAATTCTGCAGGTATTATAACAATCCAAGTTTGGAGTGAAAAGATTGGCCCAGTTACCGTATTAGATACTGCTTGCGATGGTGATGAGACTAGGCTAAAGTGCAGACCCTGTATTGAAGCAGGCAACAATGTGTTTTCCAAGTTATTGAGTCTTAATCCGAAAGCCACGAAATGTTTTGATTTCACGTTTGTGTATGCTATTGCTGTAATCAATAATCTCGGTCCAAAGGATCCTGAGTCAGCCGGTTGCATACTAAGCTTACCATTGGATATCTCAGCAACAGAGAAACCAAAGAAAAAATCAAGCAACGAGACCTTGCTGAAATCGGTTTTTGTCTTCTTGGGTGCTATTGTTGGTGTTTTGATTGCTTTTACACTAATTATCCTGTACAGGAAATGGGATAAGAAGAACAAGAGAAGCGCCCAACACAGAATTTCAAAATTTACAACTATAATTACAATTTATTGTTTGGGGTTTGACTGGTATATTTTTAAATATTGATCGAATCGGTATAAAATTGAATTGAAAAATATATAATTTTTTTAATTTTATTTGAAAATTGATTAGACTTAAACTTGTTACCAATTATTTAAAATTTTATTTGAAAATTAATAAAATTTGAACTTATCACCTCTTATCTTTATATAGAGAGAATATCATTGTACCAACTGAATATTTTTATTAAATATTAACTATATTTAATATTTATTTACATTAAATTTTGTGTTTGACTAGAAAAAAAAGGTTCTCAAATCAAGGGGTCCAATTGGTTAAAAAAACAAAAACTGATCCAACTAATTTCAAAAATTGAAAGTCTGTTCGATCAGATATTGGGTCATGTTTCAATTTTTTCCTCACCAGAGTAATCCACCCTAACAGTATTTTTGCCTTGACAGCTTTAAACTTTGACATTATTTTTTGTTTTGAACTTTAATTAAGAATCAATCAGACCTTTCCTAGAGTACAAGAAACCAAACAAAAGAATTAAGCTTTATAAATAAAGTCGTAAATGCACATGAAAATATTGATTAAGCTAAAGTTACTGAAATTGTTGGATACCAATGCTAAATTGATCATGTATTGATACGAAATATATATAAATACACGAAGGTTGTTATATCAAGATACACGATATATAATTATAATACACGATTGATATACTTGGTAAATGAAAATTTATTATCATTATATCCACTTAAAAGAAGATGAAAAATTGATTATCCGAACTAGACCAGAAAACCCAACTTAAAATCAAATTTATCCGATTAAAATGTCTGATAAATTATTTGGATTAAGACAAATTATTATCTTATCCATACAATTAATACCATCCATTGTGAGCATGTTGAAGCCGTTTTATATTCAACTATTAAACATACAAAATGGTTTGGACAGGTTTTAAATTTCTTTTAATTGCTTGGACGGTTTGTCTACAACGGTGGCATATGAAAAGGTTTGTCTCTACCTGTTTAAGGTGCAGCAAAAGTACATTCCTTGGTATAGAGGTGCTGCTATTGGAAAAAAAAAAATCTTTTGGCTTTCTTTTCCAAGATTTGGTTCCATTGTCATTTAAGAGAGAGAAAAATAATTGTATTCTTAGTTCGTCATGTTGTTGTTTGAAAGTACTATTAATCGATAACGTAATGAGGAGGCTTTAAAGATATATTGTAAAATCTATCAAGCACGTTTGGTCAGATAATAAATGTTTTAATGTCAGAGATTTTAAACTTTGACTCGATCATATATCATTCTTGTATTTTTTTCGATTAAATTATGTTTTACATAATTTCTTTTGTAATATTCTTATTAATCGAGAGCAATGTTATTTAACAAGTTATTATTTTATAGCATTTAAAATTTAGATAGACTACCAACACGAAATATCTAACACTTATAACGTTTATCGATATATTTTCATATACTACTATCTTCAATTATACTGGTTTTATAATTTTCTTTTTGCCGTGCTAAATATATTTAATTGATGTATATTCGATACTGTATCTATTTAAAAAAATGATGGATTTCATTATTTTTTCATAGTGTTCATATAGGTACTGCCTTGAAAGTTTTTTTTTTTTCGTGCCATTAGAATGTACTGATTTCATTTTGTCTTCATTCGAGGAGTTATAGGATAAGGTTTTTAAGATAAGGTTATGATAAGGTTTGACCTGTAACTTGTATAACCGGCTATAAATTTTTTA
>JBBYHM010368237.1:0-18708 GCA_038381775.1 Adansonia rubrostipa | reverse complement strand
ACATGCTATCTCCCATACATGGAGAATAACATGTGCTTAAGATTTTAATGAAGTTGGTTTTCCAACCTTGGGGTAAAGCAAGTATTCAATTTTGGATTCATGGAAGAATGAGTATAAGAGTACTAGTTTCTCAAAAATGAAATGAAGTTTTTTAGTTGAAATATGTGAACTCTTGGTTCTAAGCCAACCACCCTCATAGTGGCATGGTCAACGGGTTGTTTTGTCATCCCAAACTACTTTAAAATTATGGAATGAACTCGTGATGCCCATATCAATCTCTCATCTTGTTTACGAATGTTTAAACGTCCATGGCTTGAGCTCAACCCGAAGAAAATCCAAAATACTGAACACCTCCCCTATTTTGTTCTGGTAGCATAGTGGCTTGGTTTTGAAAAATTATTAAAAAAAATAAAAAATGATTTATCTAGAATGTGTTTGTATTTTTCCCTTGAATGGTTTTGGATTACCTTTCTAAGCTTCAGATCATGTTGGATGAAATAATTATGATTTTTCAAATCTTCACTGTCTGGAACCCCTGGATCCAGCAAGTAGTTTACCACTTGGGCTGCTTCGGCCTAGCAAACAACATTTTTGAATCCCTTGAATATTTTTCCCATGGAGTTTATGAAATTCCCTTTTCGAAAAGGTATTATTCACACTTTAACAATGTCGGATGAATTTGTAATGATTTTTCAAAGTCCACCATACCTTTACCCTGTACATGCTGCTAGTGTCCAGATAGATTGAAATTCAAAAATTAATTTCTCCTAGAAGGTGATTTTCTAGGATTTTTTTGAATATTTTTACATTAATTTTCATCAAGTTAACTTTCCAACAGTACCTCATTTACCCATCAAGACCTCCAAATAAGCTCGAAATAAGTTCCAAAAGAGAAACGACACAATGCTGTCCTTTGTTTCTAACCTAATTTTTGAAATGTTGTTATTGAGGCATTCGAATGCCTCATGATCTACTCGGTTCATTCTCGCAACCTGGACCTTTTAGACTCGGACCAAGGCTAAACAGAAAGAGGAACATTTTAGCCAAACCTTTGGCTCCCGATTTTTAAAGATTCCCTATTTTAAGAATATGACCTACTGCTTTTAACGTCAAAGATTTTTACTTTTAGGGATACTCTAACCCTACTTCTTTGAGGGGATACTCCAACCCCGCTTTTATCTTAAAATGACATCAAATTTTCATTTTCAAGGATACTCTAACCCCACTTCTCCGAGGGGATACTTCAACCCCGTTTTTACCTCAAAATGACATGAAATTTTCACCTTTGGGGATACTCTAACCCCACTCTTTTGAGGGGATACTCCAACCCCGCTCTCCATATTCCTTCTAAGATCTAAACTTTTTCCTTGAGACATCCCCGAGTCATCAAAACTTTTTATTCTCCTCAAATTTCCACTGAATTCGACTAAGTCTCAACATTGTCATTACGGTTATTCATTCATAATCGAAGATAATTACAAGAAACATTTTGATCGTCCCTTCTTTTCATGTATTTTGTGTGGATTTATTTGTTGTTCTCTTTTCCACCTTACTAATACATTTTCTTTTGTAGGGACCTCGGACATTCATGCTTTAAAGATCATTTTCAAAATCATAAAATGATATCTCATGTTGGTATCTCTCTAGTGCCATACATGAAATATTTAATTTTTTTCAAAACCCATCTAGAGATCATTTTCATCAAAAACCCCTATGTTTCTCACCTTTTCGAGGCGCATAGGTGATAAAATTTTCACTAAAACTTGGATTTGTATCTTTACAAAATTTCATGCATTAAAGGGAATTATATTTAAGTAATGATAAAAATGAAACTGAGGAAATCGAGATTCAAGTAAGATATAGTTAGATGGTACTGATTTTCGGGCATCATAGGGTGCTAATCCTTCCCCACACATAACCAACTCTCAAACCGAAAACAACAAATCTTTAGTATTATTTTTAATAGGCATCCGGTCATGCCTAACTTAAAATGATCGGTGGCGACTCCAAGTTTATGGCCACTTCATGGTGGCCATCCAAGACTATTCATGATTCGTCCGATGATCTTTCACTCCTTTATGTCAAACACCATCATATTTTTTAAATCGACCATGCTTTGGCCCTTCAAATCTCGTAAAGGCCGGGCACTTGGAACGTCGACAGCTTGGCGACTCCACTAGGGACTAAAGAGAGTTAGGCCTATAACTAGATACTTTTCACTTGGTTCTCGATTTTTTGATCTCCATAATTATTTAAATATAATTCTCTTTTATTTTTGCCTACTAATCTCTATTATTTTTGTCTTGTGATTGTTAGAGATTATTCATGCCTAAACAAATATTGATTTGAATAAGTATGGTAATATGGAGTAAAATAAAAAGGTTTGATAATTTTCTCGACACACACCATACACTTTCATTTGCACTGGATTCCCACCAAACACCATGGTGAGGATAAGATCTTAATTATTAGGAGGAAGTGAGCCATCCGTCTTAACGAGTAACCTCTGTATAGGCATGGCCAGATCTTCCAGGATGTAAATTACCTATGTCTCTCGTGAGTAACCCTCTAGATTTGCATAGGAAAATACATCTATTGGGTCGAACTTGTTCCGCCAAACCCATGATGGGCTCAAGATCGGGGTGCCTTAGGTGTCCTTACTGGATAGAGAAGCGATTCAGATGCCTATTTAGGCATCTACTTAAACTTTATAGTGAGTTTTATAAGCCAAACTATGTCAAATCATACCTGAATGCTGATAGAATAACCTGAAGAATAAGGTCACTCGGGGAAACACTTTTTACCTGTACTTCTGTATACCATATTATACCAGTGACGATAGGTGAACATCGTCACTCATATTTGTCGTGTTGTTTTTATGGTCATTTCTTTAGGGTATGTTATAATGTTCTATGGCTCACCCTTCCTTAGTAAGTGGGTGATGACAAGCAAATGTTCACACCTATGATGCCAAAAGTTCATAATCTGACCAAAATAAGTCACCATGCTGATGACTTAACACAAATATTGACGAATGAATTTCACTGCTTGTTTGGTCAGGCCTGTCCTTACATGGTATTATATCACCACATGTAAAGGCAATCTTAGCATAGATATGCTATGATGTTGTCCAATTGTTATGCTCACCCCTATACATCATATCGTTTATTCTCGGGGCAAACTTCTACGTGGCAGTTTCATTTTGTTGCTTTCGTTCTTTTGTGTGCTTATTTCTTTGCACAGTTGCTAGCTTATCGTCCCTTTTTGTTTTCTTTTGCATGCATGCATCATTTCGTTATTATTATTGCCACGGGACAATTGGCCAACAGTGTAGTGTTTACCAAGGGTGTCTGCCATGGAGCATCAGAGTTGAAATCTTTCAAGGAAATTCGAGCCTCGTCTGATCGACAATAGCATGAAGATAGGGACGTCCTAAAACCCGAGTATATCTCGACAGTGCACGAAAAAATCAATAGGATATCATTAGAACGACTGACAAGATATATGGATCAGTTGGGATAGTACCAAGAAGGAATCATTCACAAAGAGATACGGAGACATTGCCCTTTTACTCCAAGTCCATTTGCATGTTAATATGCTACAGGCTGCTTCCTAATTTTGGAACACCATATATCGATGCTTTACCTTCAACCATGAGGATTTGACCCCCACAATAAAGGAATATACCTCACTGCTTAACAACGAGAAGGCCAAGACTGATAGAATATATTGCAAGGCATTGAACCCTCCAGCTTTTAAGAAAAGATTGGCCTAGATTCTCAGTGCGTTTGAGACATGGATTGAGGGTCACATCAAGAAAAAGGGAAACAATGAATGCATTTCATGGGCTAGTTTGAAAGAGGCAATGGCAAAAACCATTGACGTTCAAAAAATGCAAGATATATGGCCTAGTCATTTTCTCAAAGATGCTAGGTTATGTCGAAACGACGATGGCATATCTCATTGCTCGATTATGTTGCAATATTAACCTGACACCTGCTATCATCGCTGAACCCTTTCGAGCCTTTAATTTTTACAAGAAAACGAGGACAGGACGTTTCATTGGATATGCACCTATGCTTTACCTGTGGCTTGTTAACCACCTTTACCTGAAAAAAAAAGAAGAGGCCATACAATTTTTTCCCTGACTTCAGTCCTATCTCCAAAGTCCTCAGTAAGGAATGGCTTCACAAAAAGTCCAAAGAACATGGATCCAGAAACTTCAGAATCTCAAAGGGGATAAAGTGACATGGAAAGTCGCTTGGTTCTCGCCATAAACCACCACGTATAGATATGGGGATTACAATTATGTGCCACTCATTGGGTTATAGGGAAGTACTAGCTATGCACGTATTCTAGTCATTCGACAATTTTTATGTCGGTAATTTATCCCTTTTGTTCAAGACCTAGAGGCATGCGACCTTGAATATGGCGGGCCAAATTATAAGTCAAAAATTCAATTAGCTTTCCGAGCTTGGAGACAAACTCATTGTTGCCTCCATCCGCTATTGTATCTATAGATGAAGAATTCCCTTCTAAAATCGAATTGCTTAGACATGAATTCAAACAAGAAAAGATAACTCTTACCAAAGAAATTGCCTACCTAAAGGAAGAAAAGAATGAATTGGAGATAGACATTTATCTACATAAAGGTAAGGTAAAATGAGTTAATAAGGAGAAGAATCATCTCAAAGAAGATCTCAAGAGTCTAAGGAAAAACTATGTGGCCGTCGGCAAAGCAAACAAATCATGACGGCGGCGTCATGTTTTCAGTCAAGTGGAGAACAAAAATTGCTACCTTAAAAAAAAAACTACAGCAATGGAAAGAAGCAACTAAAGATAATAAAGCGAAGCTTGTCAGAGCTTGAACCCTCGCATCAACTTATCGAAGAAGAAATGTACAGTTAGAGGCTAGAGTTCAAGATTTAAAAGTGAATTAGGTCAAGAGCGAGATATTAATAGTCAGGGTTCAAGGCTTAGAGCAGTCCTTGCTAGCTCGCCAAAGCCAAGTGGATGAATTAGTATGGGCCTCAAAACGATGAGAGCAATAATTACAATAAATAATTGATCAGGCACGCCAAAATTATCATACTCATCATTGCCATCTCACTGAATAAATTCCAGCAGCTTAGTTGAAGGCTGAATATATGATGGATGCAACTTGATCTCTGGCATTTAGCATCTTACCCATTGGAGCTCACGAATAAGAACTATTATATTTCTTAGAACATGTGATTAAATAATGTAATCATGCCAGACATATTCAAATGTAATCATTTATATTCAAGATTTTGGTTACTTCAATGAAAGATGCTATTGGTGGAGCTTTTTCCTAATCCAATTGTCCATCTTGCATTTGCGTTAATAACAATTATTCTTTTTCTGTTTTGCATTAATAACATAATTCTTTTTCTGCTTCAAGAATTCATATCCATCTTCATGTCATGTCATGCATATTCTAAAGGTCTAATCCATCAATAATCTAAAGTGAAGGTGTCTCAAAACACGAAATCCTTAGCTCGCCATTGTTATAACACTCATGCCCATCATAAAGCCATGGAGAATGATCATCAGTCTTGCATTGAGTGACTAGAACTCATGTACAAAGAATCTTAAGAACAATCAGCCTGTAGGAATAAAGAATTTCAATCTCAAATGGCAAAATTGATAAAAATATTGTCTAAAACTTTAAAAGACAAAGGATAAACGAGCACCATTGATGCTGGTGAAGGACCGGCCAACCCCGAGAGTAATTTGAATAGTAGTACCGTGGCTACTAATGTGCATGAAGTAGCTTTGCATGAAAAGCATCCCCTAACAGCAAGAATTTCATCGACTCAACCATTCATTTATCTCAATCCTGCAACAGCACCACCTCTAGTTTAAGGGTCTTTGCTCGCTATACCTATAGTACCAGATCTTGATGAACAAGTTGAACAAGCAAGGGATAAAGGTCTTTGGAAAATGATGAAGACTTCAACAAATACCAATCTCTAGAGAAACGTCTTCGAGCTATCAAGCAAAGTGATAAATTTAGAATTATAGATGAGAAGGCTCTAGAACTGGTCTCTAGTCTTATCATTCTGCATAAATTTAAGGTGCCAAAGTTTGAAAAATATAATGGGACCACAGATCCCACTGCCCACCTTCAGATGTATTATCGTAAGATGACCAGGTATGAGGAAAATGAAAAATTACTAATCCATTACTTCTATGACAGTTTAACTTGGGTAGCTCTACGATGGTATATAGGGCTAGACCTTATAAGAATTCAAACATGGACAGATCTAGCTTGTGCATTCCTTGACCAATATAAGCACGTATCTGACTAGGCCCCGAATTGCCTCTCCCTCATGGACATGGAGAAGAAAGCCTCTACGCATTTTAGGTAGTACGCCCAAAGATGGAGGGAGGAGGCAGCTCAGGTTTAGCCTCCATTAACTGAAAGAGAAATGACAGTTATGTTCGTTGGCACTTTAAAAGCTCCTTACTACGAGAAATTGGTGGGAAATACCATGAAGAATTTTGTTGATATGGTCATATCAAAGGAGATGATTGATAATGCCATCAAAAGTGGGAAAATATCTATGGGAGAATTATCTAGGTTAATTAAGAAACCAACAAGTAAAGGAAAGGAAAAAGAAGTAACCGTTGTCAGTTGTAGCACTGCAAAGTTCCCTCAAAATCCATGCTCAGTAAAAGGGTATATACCCCAAATATGTTGTATCCGAGTTTTAGCCCCTACGAAATAACACTAATAGTTCACTTTACTGGGATTGCTCTAACAGTCACCCACAAACTAAATCCTATTCAAAACACTCCTTTAAGCATGCAACCTCACAGTACAAGCAATGCCAAAGCCCTATGTAATCATCAAGCACCTCGAGAAAGAAAACATTTTGACCTTTTACCATACTCATATAAATAGATCTATAATCACATATTAGCCAACTGATTGGTCGCCCTAGTGTTTTTAAACTTAAAATCTCCACCATACCCCAACTGGTATGATGAAAATGTTTACTGTAAATACATTGCTGGAGCATAGGGACACTTAATTGAGAATTGCACCTCGTTCAAGAGAAAGTGCATGGCCTACTGAAAAGAGGCATAATCAAAATAAAGTAAGGGCCTGGACCAAATGTTAGGGCCAACCCACTCCCTAATCAAGTTAAACCGAGGGTAAATGCCATGATTGATGGGATAGGCTGTTGGATCAAAAGAGATGTTAGAGAGGTTAAGATACCAATGAGTAGAGTATGGCAAGCATTCAAGAAAGTTAGGATAGTGAGCCCAAGAGAGGAATTCACGAAGTCCTTTTGCTATTACTGTGCTCAAAAGCACGATTTACTGAAATGTTTATTATTCTTGAAAATGGTCCAAGGAATGATGGACCGATCTGAGATAGAATTCTACGAGGAATGTCATGAATCAACTTATCCATCCGTTAACGTCATCGAATGGGAGAAAATAAATGATTATGGCATCCTAATTTACCTTTCCCTTATAAGTACGGAGAGGCGACCAAATGAAAGCTTTAGGCATTACGCCTCTAGGTGGATGGAAAAGCCACCCAAATTTAACCGCTATTAATGGAGAAAGAAATGATTGTCAGGCTCATTGGCACACTACAGTCACTGTACTATAAAAAAATGGCAAAAAAAACCCCTAAAAGCTTTGCAGACGTAGTCATAATTTATGGAATGATGGATAAGGCTTTGAAAAGAGAATCAAGCGGGGGTAAAAAAAAGGAAAAGTTAAAACCACACAGCAATCGAGGTTTGATAAGGAAGCCAGTTCATCTTAAACTCGTGTAGGCATAAACCAAGAAAGGTTCATTGCTGAGCAAGATTACGAGATCGTGAAAAATGTGGAAGAGCTTAGAATGCCAATAAGCACAGTTTTGCATATTCTAGTAAAAGCCAAATTAGTTAATGGGGTCAAGAAAAAAAAGAAAGGAGTTGGCAACTTTTGTAATTTCCATACAATACATGGTCATACCCTTCAAATATGCAAAGAGTTTCCAAAGAATGATGAAGGAAGGTAGCATCGAATTTTATGATGAGAAATAAATTTGACTATTCAACCCATAGATGCAATTCTATCTGTCAAAGCCACAAAAAGGGATAGGGACAATCCTTTTAATGGCATCAGAAGACCACTGATCTTGTATGATAATAGACCACATCCTCAAGTCACTCCTGCCCATTTACATCAAGGATGGTCATTCAACTGCCATCTCCATTCCCCTACGAAGATAATAAGGCTATTCCCTAAAACTATGAGAGTAAAACCTTAATTATTGAGGAATCTAGTTAACTAGCCTTAAATATTGATCTTTCGGGGTTAAGCCACTTAACTCGAACTGGTAGGCGTTATACACCACTAGCCTTAAGAGATGAAGCTCAGCAAGAAGATATTAGCTAGAATCTTTAAACATTTAAGCGTATAAATAAAGGTTAGATTCAAAAGTTACCAATGAACCGATAATTGAGAAAGAAGTAATGGAGTTTCTTAAGTTCATTAAACACAGTGAATACAGTATCATAGATCAGCTAAATAAGCAACCTACCAAAATATCCATGCTGTCACTTTTGTTGAACTCTAAAGCTCATAGAAATGTACACTTAAAAGTTTTGAACGAGGCCTATGTCTCTTCTATATTTTTATAGGCTAGCTAGATTATCCAGTGAACAATGTCATGGCTAATAATTACATATCCTTTAGTGATGACGAGATTTCATAAGGAGGAAAAGGAAGTCATAAAGCCTTCTACATCACCATATACTGCAAAGGGAGCATATTGCCTAAGGTGCTCATCGATATTGTGTCAGCTTTGAATGTAATACCTATGTCATGCCTTAATAAGCTCCCTATTGATACGTCTCACATTGGAAATAGTCACACAATCGTGTATGTGTTTGACGAAACTCACAGAAGCGTTGTAGGGAACATCACTATCCCACTCCAAAAGGCCCATGTACTTATGAGGTTAACTTTCATGTGAGGGACATTGCTCTATCATATAATTGCCTTTTACGAAGGCCGTGGATCCATTCTGCGGGAGTAGTTCTATCATCCTTGCACCAAAAATTAAAGTTTATAATTGGAAACAAGTTATCAATGTTAGTGGGGAAGAAGATATCATTATTGCTACCTTGACCGATATCGTATATGTTGAAACTGATGAGGGCATTCCAAAGCCCTCTTTTTAATCATTTGAGTTCATCAATGCCACCTATGTCAAGGAGATTGCCCATGATTAAACTTCATATGTCAAAAAGCACGTAAATGGGCTTGAAACTAACAGTCGGAAAAGGTGTTTAAGCTAGAAAAGGCTTGCAAAATGCCTCCAAAAAGTTGCTAAAGCTCTAAAGGTGACCCATCAGACTAACAAGAGAGGAGTGGGCTTCAAACCCAATGCACAGTTGAAAAAGAAGCAAGCCCAAAAGAATCAAAAGAAAAGAATAGCATGTCTATTAGGACAAGACATAGGACATGAACCTATGGCATTTTCGCCATTGAATAAGAACTTTCACTTAGGTGGACATGTTAACCCTAACTCGACAAACGTCAGGCTTATGTTAAGGAAAATTTTTAGGGATTTCTCTATCAATGTAATTGAAGAGCCATCAGCAATGGGTAGAGAGATTGACTTATGCCCTTCAAAGTTTATTCCAAGTGTCTGGACTAAGATAGAAATCCCTGTATTATTCAAAACCCTTTCAAAGCAATGCCATGAACCAAACCCACATGCTTTCACCCAAGAGCATTGTGGAATCCTTTGTATAGGCACCTTTTATTAAGTATTATCAATGAAAATGATGGAGCATTATGTATTTCATTCATGGTGTCCATTTTCACCTCCTTTCGCATATCTTTTCGCCTATATTATTCTTTTTCATAATTTTAGGTATTCGGATGAAGATAACATGAATATCCACATTGAGACTCAGGAAATCAACTTTGAGCAAGCAATCTATGCTGGTGGGGTTGAATATGAAAAAGATTTTAAGGAGAACCCTATTCCCCCAAATCTACTCAGACTAATTGAACAAGAAGAAAAATAGATTTTACATTATAAAGAACCCATCGAAACCATAAACCTTGGGATAGAAGAAGACTAGAAGAAAGTAAAAGTTGGAACCTCTATAAAACCATCAACCTAAAACTAATTGATAGGCTTTTCCAAGAGTACCGAGATGTGTTTACCTAGTCTTACCAGGATATGCCTGTGTTGAATACTGACATCACAATCCATAAACTTCCCCTCAAACCCAAGTGTAAACTTGTACAGCAAAAGCTTAGGAGAATGAAACCTAAGATGCTGCTAAAGATCAAAGAAAAAGTCACGAAACAATTTAAAGCAAGATTTCTCAAAGTCACTAAATACCCTGAGTGGGTGATCAATATAGTCCTAGTCCCTAAGAAGGATGGTAAGGTATGAATGTGTGCGGATTATAGGGACTTGAATCGAGCTAGTCTAAAAGATAATTTTTCTTTGCCCTATATCGATACCCTAGTGGACAACACCACCAAAAATGCACTTTTTTTCTTTCATGGATGAATTTTAGGGATATAACCAAATTAAAATAGAAATAAAAAACATGGAAAAGATCATCTTCGTGACCATGTAGGGAATTTTTTGCTACGAAATGATGCCTTTTGAGCTCAAAAACGTTGCGGCAATTTATCAAAAGGCAATGGTGACATTCTTTCATGACCTTATGCATAAAGGGATTGAAGTTTATGTGGATGACATGATTACCAAGTTGCCTAGAGAGAATAAACATGTAGCCGACTTACGAAAGCTCTTCAAATGGCTTTGAAAATATTAGCTTAAGTTAAACCTTACCAAATGCACATTGGGTGTCAAATCTGGCAAGTTATTGGGCTTCATTATGAGTGAAAAAGGAATAAAAGTGGACCCCGACAAGGTTAAGGCCATTCAAAGCCTTCCACCATCTCAAACCCTAAAAGTGGTAAGACATTTTTGGAAAAATTAAATTATATGGCCCAATTTATATCTCAATTGACCAATAAATATTCCTGATCTTTTGACTACTTCATAAACAAAATCCCAGAGAATGGAACGAAAAATATCAAGAAGCCTTTGATAAAGTAAAGCAATACCTTTCAAGCCATTCAGTGCTTATGCCCCCAATCCCAAGCAGACCTCTAATTTTCTATCTATCAGTTTTTCATAGTTCAATAGGCTGTGTATTAGGCCAGCATGATGATTTGGGAAAGAAGGAATAGACTATCTATTATTTAGACAAGAAGTTCACAAAATGTGAAAGTAACTACTCGATAGTAAAAAAGCTATGTTATGCTCTAGTCTGGAGAGACCAAGAGGTTAAGGCAATATATGTTACACCACACCACTTGGTTATCACCAAATTGGATCTTGTCAGATCTTTATGTGAGCCCTTGTATTGTCAGAGAGATTGGCTAGATGGCAAATCTTGCTTTCTGAATATGATATTGTATATGTGAATCAAAGGGCTATCAAGGGTAGAACAATCGTAGACTTCTTGGCTATGCAAGCAACGGATGATTATCAACCTTTGGACTTTCAATTCCCTGATGAAGACATAATGTGCATATCCAAGGTGGGAGATGCAACTAATAGTGATTCACCTTAGAAAATGTTTTTTGATGGTGATTCAAACGAATTGGGGCATGAAATTAGGGCAATTTTAATTTCACCTGAGGGAAGCCATTATCCTTTCACTGAAAGATTAAGCTTTGACTGCACTAACAATATAGCTGAATATGAGGCTTGCATCATGGGACTCCAAGTCGTCATCGAAAGGGGCATCCAAGCCTTACGAGTGTTTAAAGACTAAGCCATGGCAGACACGTGATGCCAAACTAACTTATTATAAAAGTTTAATCTCAGAATTAAAAAAAGAATTTGATGATGTTAGCCTTCGATATTTACCTTGAAAAGAAAATCAAATTGTTAATGCCTTAGCCACCTTATCATCCATGTTTAAGGTTAGTCAGGAGTCAAACATTGCCCTTATTCATATGAGCATTTATTCAACATCGGCATATTGCCAGAATATCAAGGAAGAAAAAGATAGTTTACCTTGGTAACATGACATCCTTCAGTATATCAAAAATCAGCAATACCTTGACCATGCCACCGAAAATGATAAAAAAACCATATGAAGAATGGCTGCAAACTTCATTTTGGATGGCTGAGCACTTTATAAGAAAAGTTAAGACTAGGTATCACTCTGATGCATGGACGCCTCAAAAGCCAAAAAAGTCCTCGAGGAGGTCCGTAAGGGTATATGTGGTTCGCATGCTAATGGACACCGAATAGGGAAACAAGTCATGCGATTGGGCTATTACTGGTTAACTCTAGAAAGGGATTGCATCAACTATGCCCATAAATGCCATAAACGCCAAATCTATGCAGACAAGATTCATGTCCCTCCTCTGGTACCATTGCATGTTATGACAACTCCATGGTTATTTTCTATATGGGGCATGGACATGATTGGGCTAATCACCCCTAAGGCCTCCAACGGACATCATTTCATCCTAGTTGCTATCGACTATTTCACTAAGTGGGTGGGAGTAGTTTCTTATGCTAACGTCATTAGCGCTATCATGTGCAAATTTATGAAGCAGGACATCATCTGTTGGTATGGACTCCCTGAGCAAATCATCATAGACAATGCACATAATTTGAAAAACAAAATGATGCAAGCAATCCGCTCTCAGTTTAAAATTCAGCACTGAAATATCATCCTATATCCTCTAAAAATGAACATGGCAGTGGAAGTAGCCAATAAGAATATCAAAAAGATGGTTAAGATGTACACGGATTGGCATGAAAAGTTGCCCTTTACATTAAATGCTTACTGCATAGCAGTACAAACTTCTACAAGTGCTATACTATTTTCTGTAGTTTGTGGCATGAAAGTTATTCTACCCATCGAGATAGAAATCCTATCACTTAGAGTCCTGATGGAAGCATAACTTAAAGTGGCTAAATGGGTTAAAGATCGATTGGAGCAACTAAATCTCATCGAAGAGAATATAATCAAAGCCATTTGTCACGGGCAGATGTATCAAAATCAAATGATGAGAGCCTATGACAAAAATGTCCGTCTTTGTCAATTCTAAGAAGGTGACTTAGTGCTTAAGCAAATTCTCCCAATCCATTATGATGTTCACAGAAAATGGACCTCAAATTAGGAAGGACCATATGTGGTAAAGCGTGTGTTCTCTGAAAGAGCCTTAATCTTAACCGAAATGGATGGCAATAACTTGCCTAATCCTATGAACTCTAATTTTGTAAGGAAATACTATGCCTGAAAGGACTTTAGGATGAAAACCTAAAAAGGCATTCTATTAGTCCTTCGCCCACCATTCTTTAAAAAAATAAAGAAAAAAAAGAAAAAAGAGAAAACCAACTTAAGTAAAAAACTTGGGAGGGTGACTTAAATAACCAAACCCATTCAAACCAAGTCAAACCATCATCAGCCTAAAACCAATCTTCCCCATATTCATAACTCTAACCAAGACACCAAATCATAACTTAACCCATCTATTTTATGCTGACCAAACCTCATCCACACCTGCACTTAGAAAATGAAAACTAACCAACTTTGAGGCCTTCATCCCATCATGGGGCAATCTTAGGAATCTTCTTATGATTTAGCCAATGCCATAAGGATTATTCATTCGAGAGAAAGTCTTCGAAAGCACTCAATGAAAAATTCATGTCATCAACATCGAAGCCAATCACCACAGGAAGATTTTTGTTGGTTCTTTTGTATTTCAAAATTTTTCAGTCGAATGAGAATACAATTGTTTGATTTCTCACAAAACCTTTTCATAACCCTACATTCCATGTTGCATCATGTTCATTATTTAATTGATAATGCTTGATAAATGAACAAAACTGATAATGGGATTTTATAGCATTACTTGGAATGATTGAGCTTTGTGAGAATTTTTGTTAGGTTTAAAGACCAAAAATGAACTTTAGGGCCATGATTGGTCCTACCTTATTTAATCTTGTATCTTGAGAAGTGTTCAAGCTCTACCCCTAAAAAAACCTATCATGAAGAAGAGAGGCCAAAACCTGCTTTGATTGGCACCTAAACAACTATGTTTTAACACATTTAAACAGTCCAATAGGCTCTTTAGAATTAGAATTGGCTAAGAAGCACCACCCATGCTTGCTAATGGACTTTTTACAGCTAGAGCCTTCCAACATGAATCATCTGATTTCATAATCCTCTTATTACTTATTACCATCATAGGTCATTGAGATGAGAAACCACCTTATCAAATGTGAGAAAGATCTAAAATTGATAGATTATGCCTCTAGAAATTCCACTTTTGCATCATTTAAACATGCATACACATTCTCATGGATTTTACAAGATTGACATCTTTTAAGTACCAATCCCCGTATAAAAGATAAATCAGTAAAAAGCGTAAGGTGTGACTTTTTGTTTCCAAAAACCTCAAAAAATATTAGGTAAGTACCTTCGACATCACAAGCTCATTAAAAATTGTCCGACAAAAGTATCTAATCTCAACACCTTTTTTTTCTTTGTCTTCAAAGAGCAGAATGTTTTCTTTTCTTGTCCTCAAGTAGTAGGACCCTTTTTTTTCTTTAT
Organism: Adansonia rubrostipa; assembly: GCA_038381775.1. NCBI lineage: Eukaryota > Viridiplantae > Streptophyta > Magnoliopsida > Malvales > Malvaceae > Adansonia > Adansonia rubrostipa. Next base: position 4,057 of record JBBYHM010368237.1, on the reverse strand, counting down.
CCTCAAAGAGGGGGATGTTTTCTTTCTTTGTCATCAAAGAGTATGATGTTTTCTTTTCTTTGTCCTCCAAGAGTAGGACCTTTTCTTTCTTGTCCTCAAAGAGCAAGACCTTTTCTTTCTTTGTCCTCAAAGAACATGACTTTTTCTTTCTTTGTCCTCAAAGAGCAGGACCTTTTTTTTTTCTTTGTCCTCAAAGAGCAGGATGTTTTCTTTCTTTGTCCTCAAAAAGTAGGACATTTTCATTTCTTTGTCCTTAAAGAGCACGGCCTTTTCTTTCTTGTCCTCAAAGAGCAGGACTTTTTCTTTTTTTTATCCTCAAAGAGCAGGACGTTTTCTTTTCTTATCCTTAAAGAGCATTTTTTTCCTCAAAGAGCAAGACATTTTCTTTTCTTTGTCCTTAAAGAGCAGGACCTTTTTTTTGTCCTTAAAGAGTAGGACATTTTTTCTCTATCCTCAAAGAGTAGGACGTTTCCTTTTCTTATCCTCAATAAGCAGGACTTTTTCTTTCTTTGTCCTCAAAGAGCATGACGTTTTCTTTCTTTGTCCTCAAAGAGCAAGGTGTTTTCTTTCTTTGTCCAGAGTAGGATGTTTTCTTTTCTGTGTCCTCAAAGAGCAAGACCCTTTCTTTCTTGTCCTCAAAGAGCAAGACCTTTTCTTTCTTTGTCTGCAAAGAGCATGACATTTTTTCTTTGTCCTTAAAAAGCAAGATATTTCCTTTTCTTGTCCTAAAAAAGTAGGACGTTTTTTTTCTTTGTCTTAAAAAAGTAGGACGTTTTTTTTTCTTGTCTTAAAAAAGGAGGACTTTTTCTTTCTTTGTCCTTAAAGAGTAAGATGTTTTCTTTTCTTTGTCGTTAAAGAGCAGGACATTTTGTCCTCAAAGAGTAGGACATTTTTTTTCTTGTCCTCAAAGAGTAGGACTTTTTCTTTCTTTATGCTCAAAGAGCAAGACATTTTCTTTCTTTATCCTTAAAGAGCAGGACATTTTCTTTTTTTGTCCTCAAAGAGCAAGACCTTCCTTTTCATTTTAGTCTTTAAAGGGCAGGAGCCTTTTCATTTTAGTCTTTAAATGTGAACCCTTGGTTCTAAGCTAACCACCCTTATAGTGGCATGGTCAATGGGTTGTTCTATCATCCCAAACTACTTTGGGATTATGGAATGAACTCATGATGCCCATGTTAATCTTTCATCTTAGTTACGGATGTTCTAACATCCTTGGCCTGAGCTCAACCCAGAGAAAAACCAAAATACCAAACATCTCCTCTATTTTGTTTTGATAGCACAATGGCCTAGTCTTGAAAAATTATTAAAAATATCCAACATGATTTATACAGAATATGTTAGTATTTTTCCCTTGAAGGGTTTCAAATTACCTTTCCAACGATGTCTCATTTACCTTCAGATCATCTCAGATGAAATAGTTACAATTTTCAAATCTTTATTGTCTGAAAACCTTAGATCTTCAAGCAGTTTACTGTTTAGGCTGTTTTGGCCTAGCAAACAACATTTTTGAATCCCTTGAATATTTTTCTCATGGAGTTCATGAAATTCCCTTTTTTGAAAGGTATTATTTGCATTTTAACAATTTTGGATGAATCCGTAATGATTTTTCAAAGTCCATCATACCTTTACCCCATACATGCTACTAGTGTCGAGATAGTTTGAAATTCAAAAATTAATTTCGCTTAGAAGGTGATTTTCTAGGATTTTTGAAATATTTTTACATTAATCCTCATCGAGTTACCTTTCCAACGGTACCTTGTTTACCCCTTGAGGCCTCTGGATAAGCTCAAAATAAGTTTCGAAAGAGAAACGGCACGATCTTATCCTCTATTTCTAACCTGATTTTTGAAATGTTTTTATTGAGGCATTCGAATGCCTCATCATCTACTTGGCTCATTCTCATAATCTAAACCTTTTAGATTCGGACCAAGGCTAAACAAAAAGAGTAACATTTTAGCCAAATCTTCGGCTCCCAATTTTTAAAGATTCCTTATTTTTAAGAATATGACCCACTCCTCTTAACGTCAAATATTTTTATTTTCAGGGATACTCTACCCCGCTTTTACCTTAAAATAACATTAAATTTTTATTTTTGGGGATACCCCAACCCCACTTCTTCAAGGGGATACTCCAACCCTGTTTTCACCTCAAAATGACATCAAATTTTCACCTTTAGGGATACTCCAACCCAACTTTTTTAAAGGGATACTCTAACCCTGCTCTCCATATTCCTTCCAAAATCCTAACATTTTCCTCGAGACAACCCCCAGTCATCAAAACCTTTTTTTTCTCTCAATTTCCACTAAATCTTACTAAGTTTCAACATTGTCATCTTTGTTATTCATTGATAATCAAAGATAATTATGAGAAACATTTCGATCGTCCCTCATTTTTATGTATTTTGTGTGGATTTATTTATTGTTCTCTTTTCCACCTTACTAATACATTTTCTTTTGTAGGGACCTCGGGCATTCATGCTTTAAAGATTATTTTCAAAATCACAAAATGATATCTCGTGTCAGTACCTCTCCAGTGCCAGACATGAAATATTTGATTTTTTTTTAAAACCCATCCGAAGATCATTTTCATTAAAAACCCCTATGTTTCTCACCTCTCCGAGGCACATAGGTGATAAAATTTTCATTAAAACCCGAACTCGTATCTTTACAAAATTTCATGCATTAGAGGGAATTATATTTAATTAATGATAAAAATAGAATCGAGGAAACTGAGTTCAAGTAAGATATAGTTAGATGGTATCAATTTTTGGGCATCGTGGGAGTGCTAATCCTTCCCCACACGTAACTAACTCTCGAACCCAAAAAAATGAATCTCTATTATTATTTTCAATAGGCATTCGATTATGCCTAACTTAAAATGATCGGTGGTGACTCCAAGTTTATGGCCACTTCATGGTGGCTATCTAAGATCAGTCGAATGAGTGATTTGTCCGATGGTCTTTCACTTCTTCATGTCAAACATCAAAATATTTTCTAAGTCAAGTGCGCTTTGGCCCTTTAGATCATCCGAAGTTTGTAAAGGCTGGGCACGTGGAACATCAACACCTGACACGAGTAACTTAAATATCAAAATTGACCTAAAATAAAAAATTACTAATAGGTCCTTAAGTTTTTAAAAATTACATTGCAGCCCCAAAATGGCTAAAAATGCTAGAAAACTCCTAAAATGCCTAAAATACCTTAAATGGGTAATTTAAGGAGTGAATAGACCATTTTAATTTTAAAATGAAAGGTTTTCCTAAATGGTTCCTAAACTTTTCTAACTTCACAAAATAATCCCTACATGAAATAAACACCACAAAACAATATAAATTATATCAAAATTAACATGGAAAACATGCCAAATATCATCAAAAGTATTTGGCCAAATACCCTTGGCCTTGGAACAATTTTTTATTTTTACAAATTAGTCCTTAAACTTTTTAAAATTGCAAAAGGGGACTAAAAAGGTTAGAAACAAATGAAACATACTTAAACATGACTAAATATGCATGAAAACATTCCTTAAAAAATCATATAATGGTTTGTCCAAGCTTGGATGGCCATGGAAAAATTTTTGGAATTTTTGCAATTTAGTCCATATGTTTTCTATAATTATAAAATAGCCTAAAAAATCAAAACATCACAAAATCATCTAAGTCACATTCAGCTAAGCATGGAAACACCCTTCCAAGACCTTTAAAATTTTGAGAAAATTATTTTTAAGCCCCTACAAGTTTCAAATATTGCAAAACAATCCAAAATACCATGATATCAAGCATAAAAAATTATTCAAAGGCCTTAATCATTTTCAGCTAGCATGTATTTCATCAAAAAATATTTGTTTATCACATATTTTCATGAATATCAATATACATACATGTCATAATTTTTACCAAGCTTAAAAATACATAAAATCATGATAAATAATGAATATATCAACATAAATCAGCATGAAAATACAAGAAAAATAACAAAAAAATATATACATGAAAATAACAATATTTCTATTAACAAAAACAAAATTATCTTAATGAAAATCAACATAATACTAATAA
>JBBYHM010368216.1:0-12630 GCA_038381775.1 Adansonia rubrostipa | reverse complement strand
TCATCTATTTCCATTTCCTTAAAATGTTAATTATCATATAGCAGAAATGTTTGCATGGTTAAAGAGATAGTATAATAAAGATATGAAGAAAAATATGTACTTCTATTACAACAATGAATAAAGATACAACGTTTACTATTTTACCGAAATGATGGTAAAGTACAAAAGAGATTTGGGTATTACTCAGATAAATAGAATCTCCTATTCAACTCTTCAAAGATTTCCCCTGAATAGAATGTTTACTTGCGAAGATCCATCTCTTGTAAATGCTTTTGATCATACTATGTTTTTTTTAGACTTAGTTTTTTGGCAAATTGTTCTTTAGCCGTTCTTTTCAAATGCTTGAATTGTTACTTTCAATTTTTAGCTCAAAGCCTCCTTCTTATACCACTTTTGATCGAATGCCTTTTTGGGTTTTCATCTAATTTTTTTAAAACAGATGGCTTTTTGGGTTTTAATTTATTTTTTTAGGATGGATGGCCTTTTGGGTTTTCATATTTTTTTTGTCATAATAGTTTTTTAGATTGTCCAAATTGACGGTGGTTTGGTAGAATACCTCCATCCATCTTTGCCAACATCAATGCTTTCTACTAAAAATGCCTTCTAAACTATATAGGGCCCTTCCCAATTAAGTGCCTATTTGGGCCAAGGATCTTTCATTCCAAGCAGAATTTTTGTTGTACCAATTCCCGCTCATGGAATTTCCTGGGATAGATTTTCTTATCATGTGCTCTCATCATTCTTTTTTGGTATTTTTGCCCTTGTTAAATAGCTTTAGGCTATTTTCCTTAATGAAATTCAGCAGCTCATAATGATCTCAGACCTATTCAGCTTTCTCCAACTTGGTTTCCATTAGAACCTAAAGTAAAGGAATCTTCATTCCAATTGGTAAGACAACCTTCGTGCAGTAGACTAACGAATAAGGCGTTACCCAATTAAAGTTTAGACTAAAGTTCCATACGCCAATCTTTATAAGTACCTACCATCTTGCCTATGATTTTCTTAATATTTTTATTAGCTGCCTTTGCAACTCTATTCACCTTTGAGCGATATGTAATCGATGGGAAATTTTGAGTTGTGTACATACCTCATCATTAATTTAGTATTCAAATTAGAGGCATTATCCATTATAATTCTTTTAGGGATCATAAATCAACAAATCATGTTAGTCTTCAAAAATTTTATCATTGTGAACCTTGTCACATTGGTATAGGAGGCTACTTCAACTTATTTGGTGAAAAAATTTATAGCCACAAAGATAAAGTGATGACAGTTCAAAGCTACAAGGTTACTTGGCCCAATAACATCCATGCCTTATATGGAGAAAAGCCATGGCGTGGTTATGACATGTAACAGTGAAGGTGATACATGGATATTGTCAGCATAGACTTGGCATTTTGGATATTTTTGGGCACACTTGATACAATCACCCTCCATAGGCATCTAAAAATAGCCTAGTCTCATGATTTGCCTAGGTATTTTATGTCCATGAGCATGGATTCCACGAATCACTTCATGCACTTCTTCCAAATGTCTTCTATGCTTTGGGAACATCAACACAACTCAGCAGAATTTGATCATAACTCTCCTTGTAAAGAATCTCTCCATCTAGGACAAAATTCATTGCTAACCTCTTAAAGTTCCTTGTCAATTTCATAAGCATTATTTGGGTATACTTGATCTTTAAGTTATCTTTTAATATCATAATACCATGGGAGGCCATTTGCTTCTATTTCAACATTACAATAGTATGCAAAGGATTCATATTTACTCTTTCGAATTAGCATTACATCTTATCCCTCATTCACTTCGAACATTGAGGCTAGGCTAGCAAGAGCATCTGCCATTTAATTATCATCTTGGGACAAATGAATGAATTTCACTTCTTTAAACTCTTCGACCAATTCTAGAATCAGGCTATTATATTGTTACATCTTTGGATCTCAAGTTTTCCATCCTCTGTGCAATTGACAAATCACCAAAGCTGAGTCTTCGTATACTTTCAATAATTAAGATTTTCTTTGTACAGCGGCACGAAGTCCTATAACAAATGCTTCATATTCTGCTACATTATTTGTATAGTTGAAGTCCAATTGAATGCTAAAAGGGTAATAGTCCCCTTTTGGAGATATGAAGATTGCCCTAATTCCATGGGCCTAAAGCATTTGATGCTCCATCAAAATACATATTCCATGTTGATTCCACTATCAACTTGTCTTCATCTTCTGCTGTAATATTCATTAAAACCTTATCAGGAAAGTTAAAATTCAAAGGTTGACAATCATCGAGTGCTTAGCTTGGTAAGAATTCGATAATAGCACCTTCTTTAATTGCTTTCTAACTTATATAAACATATCATATTCTAATAGCAAGACCTGCCATCTAGCTATCCTTCTTGATAAAGTTGGTGCTTTAAAAAGATACTTGATTAAATCTATTATGGTGATCAGTTAGGTGGTATTATACAACATGTATTGTTAGAGCATTTTTGCAGCCAAATTAGGACACAATATATCATTTCTATTTGAGAATAATTTACCTCATAGTCAAGGAATTTTTTGCTGAGCTAATAAATTGCTTGCTTCTTCCTTTCTATCTCATCTTGCTGTCCTAACACACAGCCCATAGACTTCTTAAATACTGACAAGTACAAAATCAGAGGCCGTCACGCTACATGTGGTACTAACGCTGGTGGATTACAAAGATAATGTTTAACTTTCTCAAATGCTTTCTAGCATTCTTCATTCCATTCACCAAGATTTTGTTCTCACAAAAGCTGGATATCAAATAGTACTTACTTGTGAGTTAGGATATGAATCTGACAATGTGATTTAGCTTCCTAAAAAACTTAGTACCTCTTTTTGCGTACATGGGGATGGCAATTCTTTTATAGCTTCGATCTTATCTAGATCAACTTTAATCTTATTTTCCCTCACAATGAAACCTAATAATTTCTCCTATCTTATGCCAAAAGTGCATTTTACAGGATTCAATTTTACTTGATACTTTCTTAATCTTTTGAATAACTTTTATAAATCCATGGTGTCTCTCTCTTCATGGGGTGACTTAGCAATCATGTCATTCACATAGACCTCTATTTCTTTATGCATCATACCATGGAATAGGGTGATCATCACCCTTTGATAAGTTACTTTGGCATTCTTTAGTCCAAAGGCATAACCTTATAAAAGAAAATTCCTCATATCATGACAAATTTGGTATTTTTCATGTCTTCTAGCACCATTTTTATCTGGTTATACCTTGAAAATCCATCCATGAAAGAGAATAGACAATTTGTCATAGTATAATCAACTAGAATATCTATATAGGGATAAGGAAAATTATCTTTTGAACTTGCTTAATTTAAGTCTTGGTAGTCTACACACATTCTAACTTTACCATTCTTTTCAAAAACTGGGACAATATTTGCAACCCTTTCTAGGTATTTTGCCACCTCGAGAAATTGCTTCTTTACATCTTTTTTTATTTTTAGAAGTATTTTCGATTTCATTCTCCCCACTTTTTCTAAATCGATTTGCATTCTAGTTTTAGAGGTAATTTGTGGACCATGATTTTTTTATCCAATCCTGGCATGTCCTGGTAGGAACATGTGAAAACACCTCAAAACTCTCAAAGCAAACTTATTAATTCTTCCTTGGTAGTGGTCATAAGAGCAGTCCCTATTTTGACTTTTTTTCTAACATTCACACCATCCTTTATATTTATCACCTCAGTGGATTTTTCATGGGGCATTATTTGTTCATTCTCTCACTTGAGTATTTTTACCAGCTTGAGTGGCAAAGTAAAATTATCAATATCTTTTTCGAAATCGACCTTGTAGCAAATAACCCCTTCAAAATTGAACTTTGAATCATGATTAAGATCATCCACTACTCTTTGAGTGAGAAATCTGAAAGGTAAAAAAAGAAAGAAAAAGAATAGGCAAACAAACATATGACATGATTTATGTATATATATGTAAGAAGGAAAAGAAATATTGGTATAAAGAAATTGGATATAGACAAAAAGGTCATATGCATTTCATTTTTGTAAATGATAATTTAACATTTGTTAGTTTTTATAGAAAGAGTTTTAGATGACAAAAAGAGTTTGCAAGATTACTTTGAAACCAACGTAAGCACTACGGTTCTCTTAGTACAAGTCTAATTTTTAAAGCTGTATCAAGGTAGATAAAAATGGATCCCATGATCATCATTCGGCTCTTAATTATCTTCCCTAATGGCAGCCACTTGAAATTTCTTGAATGTTTTGTTAACCACTATACTAACTTTAGTATTTTTTCTTTGCTTAGCTCCTAGATTAACAACCCTTCATAACAAAAAAATTCATCCAATAAGAGGTAAAGGGTCAATTTTTAGCTTGATTGTTAATTAATGGCTTAGGGTAGCTTTTTTCCTTAATATCTATTTTTAAATTTCTTTTTTAACTCTACTCTGCTTAAAGCCCAATCCATGCTTTCTTTCTTGCCAATGACATTACTAGAACAATTGATCCCTTGCAAGCATTTCCCAAGTTAAATTTTAACTCGGGCTTTTTTCCTGACTGTAAGCATAAGGCCCATGCGGATGCTCTTTGAAAGGCTAGGTTTTAGGATTATAGACCCTTCTACAATAAAGGTGGCACTAACAATTTTAAAGTATTTAAAGGAGCACTTAATTTTAGTATTTACTTCAATATAAAGGGCTTAAATGGAAGTCATGGCCACGATGTCTTCCTTCCCGGATGAGCTAACCAACTTCTCATCAATTATGAATTTAACGTTTTGGCGCAAAAATGATGGGAGAGCCCCAAAAACATGAATCAAAGGTTGTCCTAGCAAATAGTTGTATACTGGGACAATGTCCATCACATGAAACTCAATTTCAAACAAGCATAGGCTAATATCTAAGGTGAATGAAATAGTCTTTTTGATTTCTCTCTTCATCCGTCAAATGCATTAATGATTGTAGGACTATACTTGATTTGACTAACATCAATTGGCAAGTGAGACAACGTGATTAGTGGCATTATGTTTAAAGTCGATCCATTATCAATAAGGATTTTAAGCATTATGGTCCCTTTACAGTGAATTATGATGTAGAGAGCTTTCATTACAGTATTTCCCCATGGTGGGATTTCATCATCACTAAATTAAATGAAATTGTCAACAACAATGTTATTTACCAAGCAATCTAGCTTATTGATAGAGATGTCTTGAGTAACATAAGCCTAGTTGAGCACTTTTAAGAATGCATTCTAATGTCCTTCTGAGCTGAGCAATAGGGCAAGCTATTGCTTGAGAAATCTTTATTGCTTCAACTGTTCCACTATACTATACTCACTGTGCTTAATAAACTTGAGGAATTTGGCAACCTCTTTTTCCTTGATTAATTCCTATATTTCTACTAGGATATCTTTGGTAACTGCTATTTTTCCAAATATTTATCCTTTTTACTTGGTTTTGGATAGGTTTCATTGATTTCTGGATCGTAAACATGACTATTTTGTGTTATGTAGCTTACTCTCATAATGTAAATAGCAGCCAATTAGCTGGTAATAGCCTCTAGAGTTGTCACCCCACCATCGTATTGTTAATTATTCTTATATGGAAACAATGTTGGTGCTCTACTAATGAGTCTGGGAGTAACTTTACCCTAAAAAAAATAGCCTTTGGCTGATTATGACGAATGATAAGAGGGCAATCGATGCCACAGAGTGGCTGCAATGATCTTTCATCGACCATGTTAATTGATTATTTTTTCTCTAGTTTGGTTTCTTTAAAGAACCCAATTTTAGCATTTCCACCATTCTTTGGACTATGGTAAAAAGTTCAAGCAATTTGCAAAGTGTGTCCTAATGTTTTATGGAATTCGCAAGAGGTAGCACCAGGATCAGGATTGGCTTTTGATACTTCCATGATTTTGACCAAAGATCCTACCTTCAATCAGGATTACCATATCTTTTCCATTCCTAACCTTTTGGTCCTTTAACTTTCTTCATCTTTTTTTTTTCAACAATCACAGCTTTAATCCCAGGTTCGGTATGATCAAGTAAGGGATTTGCTACTATATTAGGTGTTGGAGCATTTTTAAATCGAAAGGTGCCTCTTTCAACAAGGCTTTGGACCTTTTTCTTAAAGGCCATATAGTTTTTTATCGAGTGACCCCCTATTGAATGATACTCATAGTGCAGATTTGGGTTATACCAACTAGGGTAATTACTTTCATATAGCTTGAAAAAGATTGGAGCCACTAATTGTGCCTCAAAAACCTTATCAAACTTTTCCTTGTAAGAGTAAAGAAGAAGTTTATAGCATGATCTAGGTTGGTTAATTCTTTAGGTTAGGGGATTAACTTTAGGTATTGGTTGGTTTTATAGAGAAGGGTTCAGAATGGCAGTCTAAGTGATGTTAAAGTGAGAGCTTAGGGTATGTTAAGAGAGTAGGTATTTTGGGTTTGTTATCTTTGGTTTTGATAATAAGGACAGGGTCATTGATAGATGGCTGACCAACATAATTAACAAACAAAGCCTCTTTTTTTTTATTTCCTTGCCCTAGATTTTTTTGGTGGAAGACTCCTTAGTTGTTGTTTTATTTTACCTTTATAGTTGTCTTAATCATTTCTCCGTAAATAACAAGATCAATAAAATTCTTAGTCTATTCCCTACCAATTTGTCATAATAAGAGGACATAAGGTGTTCACAAATAGCATCATGATTTCTTTCTCAGTTAAGAAAGGTTGAACCTAAAAGGCCATGTCTCTCTATCTTTGTGCATACTCCTTTAAAGTTCTATAAACTTCTTCTTCATATTTTGGAGAGTCAGTCTATCAGGCACCTATTTAGCCATGTGTTTATATTGTTGAAAAAATGCATTAGCCAAGTCAATCTAGCATTAAATTTAAGTGCAGTTTAAATCATTGTACCATCTTAGTGTAGATTCAGACAAGCTCTCTAGAAAACAATGAATCAAAAGCTTGTCATTCTAGGCATAGCCAGCTATCTTCCTAAAGAACATTTTGATGTGTGCTTAAAGGGAAGTGCTGCTCTTAACTCAGGCATTTTAAATTTTGATGGGAGTACTAAATCTGGTACTAGACTAAGGACCTTAATGTCTACACTGCTATGTAGTTTGACCACTTTAATGGCTTTTAACCTTCTATTAAGGAGCTGCAACTTCTCTTTCTTAATCTCTACTTCAACTTGCTCTTTACCTTTCTATTTACTTTTTTCCTCTTGTTCAATACTAGGGCCTGTCAATTCTTCTTGGTTGACTGCAGTTCTTGCATCTGCCCTTTGGGAAAAGGAATCAGGGTTAATAATAATGATTGGTGGATTAGTTGTTGGGACATTTTGTTGCAGATTTTGGTTATTAACTGGCTACACATTCTAAGTGTTAGTTATTTATTCCTCAACTAGTACCCTTAATCCCCTGATAAGAGTATCAATATTTATCTTTGGCTGTTGACGAACAAGCTTCCTTGTCATTAATAACTACATCATCCTTATGATCTGAGCTCGTAGTTCTTTTTGCCTTTTTAGCATGGCCTCTTGGGCTTGCCAATGACTTTTTTCTAATCTTGCCAAATAATCCTCAGCCATTTTCTTAATTTGAATCTAGTATGGTATTGACAAATGGGTAATGGTCGAATTAATTTTTCAAGGTTTGCAACGTTAAAACCTTAAAATTCCAAATTTCTTTAAGGTAATTAATTTTTATTAATGAACTAATGAAATTAATAATCATGTTTGTACATATGTATGCATGGTATGAGTACATGAATATATTTGCAAGGACTCTTGCTTTAATAAAGATACTACACTTGGAAATTTTCCATTAACTTTGTGACAAATCACATATTCATATCATTGATAATGTAGGGATTACATCTGAGAAAATTCTTAACTTGATCGTATGGTCACTAAGCCTTATCCAAAATTGAACTACAACATGTCGTATTACCTTATGGGATTAATTTACATCTGTAAGTCTTTTATCCTCTCCACCATTTTCCTTGCTTGGATGGCAGCTTAGTGGATCCATTATGTAAGATGATCTATGTTCATCTGTCAGCCAAAAGAATTAGCTGCCTATCATCTTTAGCCCACCATAATCTATCAATCCTATATGCATCCAGATCGTAGTAGACTTGTACCAAGGCGCAAATGTTATCTCCTCTATGCTATAATTCCAGTCCTATCTTTACAGTAGTTATCATGAGACCTTATCTTTCTTCAAGTAGTTGAGATACCCTTCCATACTCTCGATCTAGGGCAACTTGGAGTCATTCACTCTTTTTAATAGACCTACTTAATTAGAGACAAATATCAACATGCTCTCTTCTTTCTCTTTTAAAAATAGCTTGCTTGGCTTTTTTTTCGAAAGCTTTAGCCTTTCATACTTTTAACTTTTCACTAAGCTTACGCATATCCTATCTCATTCCCTTGGTAATACTACTGGAACTCTCAGATATCCCAATAAGCTTCATTTTGTTGTTTTGTTTAATCTAGTCATTCCGCATTAGATTGTACTTTTCTTTCATTTTTTTAATTTCTTTTGCTTTTGCTTCCATCTTCATTCATAAATAGGAGGAATAGATGATCACACATTCTTTTTCATTCCCTAGCAGTTTCCTCCTTAATCAAATCAATCTCAGATGGCATGATAGGCTAAGAATAGATACTCAAGGAATGGTCCCATTTGAACTAGGAATGATTATGTTACAAGCCTGAACTCTTCTCCAAACATCATACCCTAGAGTGGTCTTATCTGTGTATACACGTAATCCTGACTCATACCTCTCCCTCTAGTGTAATGTGGCTATCTAAAGTGACTTTCTAAATCCTCACCCTGATATTCTAAGTTAACAGTAGCCAAATTTAAAGTCATGGGGATGAATTGTTGTGATCCATATTATCTCCGGACCAATAATGATGCATTACCCACGGTGCCCTACATACTGAGTAAAGGCACATAAAATAGATTACCACACTGATAAACAAAGCATTTCGATGAAAAGTATGCTGCCCTCTAGGTTATATCAGAAGAGGCCAAGTTTTTGAGGATTTCAACCCATTCTTTCTTGGTTCTAGACTTAGGCCATTTTTTTATGAATTCCTGAAGAAGGATACAATGTGAGAAGTAGGGTTTAACTCTATGCCCTTTCTTCTTAAAAATGACTTCGGGCCCAGATATATAATAAAAGAGCACTTCCATAGAATCTCTATGCTTCTCTCAGCACGCATTGAGTGCTCAAATCATCTTGGCAAATATTACCAAAACTAGATGCATGTTTCCTTTCAACTGATCAAATAAATCCATGACTATCGCCTTAACCTATCCTAACACTCACAGGGAGAAAACCATCTGTATATGTCGCCACGTACCCTGGGGTGGATCCACGCGGATCTATGGGTGTATACGACTTAAAATATTTTTCTAACTAGGAAATATCTTCTTGACCAAGATTTTTCCTTCGCAACGTGATGAGAATGAGAAAGTATGGATTCTCGACTCATGATACAGTGAGGGAGACCATAAGACGAATTGCTTATCTTATTGGTCTAGGATGACCATCATAAAGTGGCCAACGATTGGAGTCGCCACCAATCATTTTAGGCTAGGCATGATCGGATGCCTATTGAAACTGATGTCTTGAGTTATGAAACTCCAAACATTGATCCCATGGTTTGCATGGTACAAATATTCATCATTTGAGTTTGGGAGTTGATTATGCATGATGAGGCATGAACCTCTTCGTGACGCCCAAAATCGGTACCTTACTAGTTATGTCTTATCTCAGTTTCGATTCTTTCGATCTTAACTCATTATTATTTTGATATAACCCTATTTTAATGCATGAATTTTATAAAAATACAAATCAAGGTTTTGATGAAAAGATTTAATCTCATATATGCCTCGGATAGATGGGGAATATAGAAATTTCTAATAAAAATGACCTCTGGATTTTACTTTGAAAATGGAATATTTCATTTTGGGCACTTGAGAGATACCCACGTGGAATATTACCTTTAATTTTACTTTAAATGATTTAAAAATATGAACATGAATAATCATCACAAAGAAATCACGTTAGTAAGGCAACGAATGAAGTAACATAACATGAACCGTTCAATGTAATGATAAAAAGAAAGGATGGACTATTGGAATTTATCTTGTAATTGGCATCGATTATCTGGCAATAACTGAATCGATAATTTTCGAGATGAATCTGGGTTCTTTGATTGAACGAGGTTTTTTAAATAAAAATGGTCTCGACTCTTAACACATTCATGGAAATCCAGGAAGAAAAAAATTAATTGTAGTTGAAAGACAGATGGAGTATCCCTTCAAAAAGATTGGGTTGGATTATCCTCAAGGACAATGAATAATTTTGACAAAAGAAGATTTTTAAATCTTTAAAATTTTGAAAAAGTGGGATTGGAGTACCCCCCTCAAAAGGTCAGGTTTAGAGTATCCCCAAAAGTGACATGTCTGACACTCTTTAAAGAAGTCAAGTTGGAAAACTTAAGTTGACAAAACTTTGTAATTTAGAAAATGAGTGAGAATTTTGACGCTTTTTGATAAAGGAAATTATTATGAATGAGGATGGTAAAGATGTAAAAAAAATTCATGCCTTGATGCGAGCCTATGAGATGTTAAAGCATGTTCACGAGGCTGATCAGGGTGATATGGTGATATTCGAATATCTCAAGACGAAGCTTGGGAAAACAACTCAATTTTGACTATAACCAAAAATAGAGGGATAGCATCGCGCTATCCTACTTTTCAAATTTATTCTAAATTGGTTTGAAGGTTTCAGAGGGTGAACAAGATACCCTTAGAAAGGTAACTCGACAAGGGTCAATCTAAAAATATTCCCAATATCCCAAAAAATCACTTTCTAGGAGAATAAATTTTCAAGTTTAGAATAATTACGTTGCTAGCAGAGCATACGAGGGACAAGATATGTCAAAATTTGAAAAATCACCCCGGACTCATTTGGTATCGAAAAATTGCAAATGATATCTTTTTGAAAAGGAAATTTCTTGAATATAGGAAAAGTGTTTGAAGGCTTTGGAAAAATCATTTAATGGGTTTGAACAACCCGATCAAAACAAATGTTGCTGATTCTAGAGGTTTTGGACAGTTTAGATTTGAAACATCATAACTCTCTCATCCGGAATGATCCATGGGTGAATAAGACATTGTTTTAAAGATCATTTGACACACTTTGAGAGAAAAATATCAGAAAATTCATGAAAAATCATTTGGGATTTTAAACAAAATTTTCAATTCATAATAGTTGTGCTGCTAGCAGGGGACAAAGCAAAGCAAGGGATATTTTTTATTTTTCTTTGTGTTTTCGGTCCAAACTCTAGCCATTGACATTCGAACATCCATGACTGAAGGGAAAGAGTGGCATGAGTGTCACAAACTCATTTGCACAGCCCCAGAGTAGTTTGGGATGATGAAACAGCCCATTGATAATACCACTCAAGGTATCAACTTAAAAACAAAGCACAAACATTTCGAGAACAAGTGCAGGGCCATTTTGGTTGGAAAATCAAAAGATTTGAGCTCATTTAACCAAGATTCCAGATCTGGAAAACTTACTTTTTCCCAAGATTTTTTTTGCTAACTTTAAGGAAAATGCTAAGTTCATGCTAATCCTCATTGGTTGAGGTTAACATGCATGGCTTGTGGAGGTTTTGAAAATTAGTTTTTTTTTGTTTTTTACAACTATCAAACATGCACTTAGACAAGGAGAAGACAATGAACATACAAGGGGATAGCACATAACATGAATGGGGATGCTAACTTTACGAATGGTCTTGACAAAGAAAGTGTTATGCACATAACTCATGAAGTGAAGCATGTTGAAAATGACAATTTTTCATTGCAAAATGCAAGCTAACATATAAACATACTTGAAATATGCTAGGTTAAGGATTTATGCATGGATTGAACATAACATGATGCATGAATAGGGCATAAAATGCATGAATTAGAGCTGTAAAAAAATGAGGATGAAATGAGGCACTTTGCACATCAAAGAGGGCATCAAGGCATCCAAATCCTAAGCTACCATAACCAAAAGCCATAATAATGCATGAGAATCCTAAGATGGTGGTGGAAGCATGGAAAGCTCACTAAAATTATGAAGATACTGAAAAACCAAAAATAAAAGTGATTAAGGAAGAAGTTATACCAATAAACCTTTAAATTTGGTCAAGTGGTTGGAGCAGCAGAGATGGCCTAAATTCCCCTCTTTTCCTTGTTGTTAATTAGCAAGAAACGTGAGAAAAAGAAAGGCTTTGGTTCTGGTATGGGTGAGGATGATTTTTTTAGAGTGTATAGTGGCTGGGAGTGAGTTTTTAGGTCTATTTTTGGATGCTGAGTGAAGGGCTAAGGGATTCTATTTATTTTTATGTGTGAATGAGTTGGGAGAGCTGAAACAAGCTAAAAAAAAAAGATATTTCAGCTGAGATATTGATGGCCTATTTAAACTAATATTTTGGAGTTAATTTAGAGGTGTTTTTAGTTATTTCTAAGGGGGACAAAGTTGTGATAACTAATGGCTATAGGGTGGCTATAGGAAGCAATTTGCTACCAATATGATGGACATAGGG
>JBBYHM010368185.1:0-18723 GCA_038381775.1 Adansonia rubrostipa | reverse complement strand
TAATAAAATAGACCAATTATAAGGGTCGAATACCTTGGCAGCAATTAATTGGTGACCAAAAGCTTGTACTCGGTATTACGAAAGCTGAGGTAAATGAAAGAAAGAAATCACAATATTCCCAAACTTATTGCTACAGTTATTTGGCAGGTTGAAGAGTTCTAATATTGTAAAAGAGATTCAATTCCTTTAATGTAGGTGACCAATCACAATAGTTAAACTAGTCACGGGGCCTCTAACCCAATAACACTTTATGGACGAGGTTTCCGCAATTGTCTGGCCCCATGCAAGGTATAATATAAATTTATTACACTTGTGCTTGGTCTTCATTTAATGGGCAATTTTTTTCATATATGAACACTAAATTCAGATATGAATACCAATTTTTCACATTTTCTTTTAATATTTTTTCAATTGATGTTATATTTAAGTTTAATGAATGCCAAAGTAACAAAGTGACTACATGCATAAATAATGGAAGCAATCGCAAATTTATACATATGTATTTGTTGGAGTGTATTTTCATGCAAGGAAGGTTTTTCCCATTGTTTTAGTGATGTCCGTCACCGTTTCTTGAGTGATTGTTATTTAATACTTTCTTGATTTTAACACATTTAGTTTTTTATAAAAACTAATAAATAATAACCATTATACCAAGCCTAATTTATTATTAATTACTACTGTTTGTTTAGTTTTCTTTTTTATTTTCATATATAAATAAGTCATTAATCTTCACTCGTTAAATAAATTTGTATTGAAGGATCGTATCCCGAACATCATATGTTCACTATTAAGATCTAGTTCATATGTTCACAATAAAAATTTAATTTTAAATTGAAAAGGCAAAAACATAGCGCAATGGAGCAAATCAAACAGTGATTGCAAATTATTTTACTAGCCTTTGATTGAAACTACAAGAAGAATCCAAGATCTGAAAGTTCATACCTTAATTCAAAGGGTTCCATCCTTCAAATTAACTATGGTCTTCATTTCGTTCTTGTACACCGAGCCCAATTGTTGCAAACCAAGGTTGTCCAATTATCCAACCTCTAATGGTAATCCATATTGGTGACTCGAGAAACCTTTGTAAGGTTGAGACTTTACTTTTTCAGGAACCATGTTAGAGGCTTAGGTTTTGAAAACCTTCCCTTGCAATGATCCTTCACGTTGAAACCTCAAGGAATAAAAGAGAAACAATTTCTCTCTAGATCCAGATAGAAGTGATGCTGAATTCCAAGGTGTTTTCCTCTTTTCTCTAGGAAAGATGAAGTGGCGCTTTGGTCTCAATAGAAGGACAAGGGACAGCTAAAGTAGGTTTAAATACACAAGGTAAAACTGCTTCCAACTTCTGGATTAATTACACTTATGTCCCTTGTTTTTAACTATTCAAAAAAAAAACCCTTGAGTAACTTTTACTTTTTTGGTAATTTAAAGCCAGTCTCATTTTAATTTTGCAAAATCACCACCCTTATGTGTGTGACCTAGTAGGCCCTATCACATTGGTAATAATTACAAATAATTCGGTTAATAACATATAGATCAAGATTGACATCTTGTAATGATAGCCACCCAACATGTATGAAGAGTTAAAATGTTTTGACAAGCCATTCATGTACAGTATCTCAGTGCAATTCAATTATTTCGTCATATATCTCAAAACAGGTTAAAGCTTGGTTCAGTGTCTACTTTTGACCCTTCTCATGTTAGTCTTGTAATCTCTATATGTTAACTTCATAATCAAAATTGCCTTGGCCAAGGACTTTGAGTTAATACAGGCCAAGAAAAAGTCAGATATGTCTTCTTGTATCATTTGGGGTGATGAATCCTTTATGGACCACTCATCCACTTTTAGTATGCTTCACCACATACCCAAAACCACCCTACCTTAGGCATCCAGCATAGTTGACTTGATTGTGATGATCTATAACTATGATGATTTACATGCAAGGTCACTTAGTATGACATGTCAGAGGATTACTTACATACTGACATATTAGAATATTTTCATAGATACTTGAGTGAAATAATAAATGAAACTCTCATAGCAGGTCATATTCAATGAACTTGTTTTCATAACAAGCACCCATATGCTATCCTCAAGTATCTCTTACTTCAACTTATAGATTATTTGCAAGTATCAAATGCATGGAGGCTTAACATATACTAGTCTATCTTTATGAATTGTCAATGGCTTGCCTTGATAATACGATGACCAGGAATGTTTTGGAAACACATTTTTCATACATTAGGCTCTCACAACTATAATTTTTACAACTCTTTTATAAGGCCAATGTGTTTTTTAGGCTTTATCTACATAAGATATTAAAATGTACATAACAATTATCAAAGAATTTTATAAATAAAGAAATAACTCATTTAACATTAATAAAACATTATGTATATTACACAAAATGACTAAAAGTTAGCGCGTTACAAGTAAATTTCATTAGCTTATAACCTTACATGAATAATGTGGCAAAATTTTAATTTTCCAAAATCAAAACAATCGAATTTTTAAATCTAAAATGGGTAATACTTTATAATAAGATACGATCTAAAAATAATATATGAAAAATTATAAATTATATTAAATTTACTATTTTATATCATTTTTTTAATTTATAAAATCACGTGTTGTTTAGATATGATTAAATTTTCTCATGTCGCCAAATTATGTATTTATTTATACTTCTTTTAATATCTCAAGTAGGTGTAATAGGCTATATTTATCATAATAACTTTTATAATAATGATCTTGTATATCATGTTATACTCACTATTTTGACTTTGAAATATTAAAATTTAATAACTAAAAAAAAAACCTATTTAAGGTTTTTAGTTTGTTGGTTTAAGGTTATAACTGTCTACAACCCATAACAAATATGAGGGTTCTTAATATGCGAGTGGCAATAGAGCAATCCATCATCACTAACCATTATACCCAAATCATCATCTTTCCCAAATCAAAGAACTCGACGAAAATATCAAATCGAAGAAATTGCATCCAATCCCAAATAGCACAATCGACATTATTTTATAATTCGAAGAATAAAAATTGACAGTAATCTTAAATCTCACAAATTGACAACTTTGGTGGTTTAATGAGTGTAAGGACCCCAAATTCAACTTATATATATAATTTGTATTTTCACAATGATGTTCATGTTCTTTTTCTATTGAATGTATTATTCTCATTATCATCAATGTCTTTTCATTATATTTGTTCAGTAATTATTTTATTCTAGAATGTTATGTTTTTTTCAATTTTCACTAATGGTTTGATAAAATTGATTTTTAATGGACCAAATATGTTTTCTATTTTTTGTTGATGAAGCTGTTAAGAATTGATACAATGAATTGATAGTAAGAATTGACCACACTAGCTAATAAGATAAGTATTATCAATCTTCAAATGCTTTATCTTATTTTTAGCCTTATTTTGTGCATTTTCTTTATAACTTAATAAATTATAAATGGAAATCATCAGTAGTTATAGTTTAAGCAAAAATCTTTGTCTTCATCGTAAACTCACCAAAAAGATTAATACCACATTATTTTGATTGAAGTCAACCTAAAAGTCATTCCCTTCAAAGTAAAATTGTATCTCAATATAAAATGTTATTTAGGTCTTGTCTTAGTACCAATCTTAGTTAAACATTCTGTTTAAGTTTTATTATTATGTCTAACCAATCCTATATTTTATTTTATTTTGGTTTATTTTAAATTTTTGTTGACTAATACAATTATATTTGCTTCTTATATAAAGTGGCAATCAAGGTAGAGGAAAAGATAAAGTTCTTGGGGTTCACACTACAACGGAAAACATTTTTAATGGCAGTTTAATTTCGGGGTTGTTAGAAACCACCAACTATTTCCTTTCTTCAATAATGTTATGGCATGAAGAAATTTGCTGCTATTAATAAAGTTATTAACAGAACAAAAATCCTTAATCATTATATATTTAACCCTTTTAGACAAAGTTTAAAAAGAATTATTCATTCTTTTGCTCTCATGTTATTTATCCAAATTTTGTTTTTTCAAATTACTTCTTCCCAAAATTAAATTTCCTCTAATTTCAAACACAAACCCTAGCTTTTGATCTCCATCACTATAAGCTTTTGCCTCACCATCATCATTGTTAGCTTCGTGTTCACCATCTTCATTCTCAACTGCGTCGATTGTGATAACCATTATCTTTTTTTAAAGGTAGTTTCACTATAATTACTTCTTCCTTCAACTTCTAATGTCTTATTGCCATTATTGTTAGGCTAAATTTGCTACATCTCTCTGGTTTTCTTTGTTTGTTATTGCTAATAATGATAATTTCTCCATTTCTTGCTATACAATGAAGTTGCTTATGACCATTGAAGATATGAAGTCATCGAGGTTTCGTTGCAACATGGAGATGGTTTTTTCAACGTAAGTTATGTATTCAATTTTAGAAATATTTTATTTAATTTTCTAAGATAGTTTTTATTTCAAGTTTTTCTTTCCATATTTTTTGTTTAATTTAGTCATTCTACATGCTTAATGATGTTATTGACTTTAATAATTTCTATTTCTAGATAAAGCCAACATATTATTTATAAAACTGGAGTTTTTTTTTTTTTGCTTTTTAGGACTAACTATACAAGTTTAAATTTGTAGAATTTTTTTTGAAAAAAGTTTTTCTTAACTCTTGTTATTAAAATCTAAGATTTCTTACTTTCTGTGTGAAATGTAAGGTGCCTTATTTTCAAAAAAAGAGACTTTTTGCTACAAGGTGGAAAGCCTAATTGGGTGGTATCACTTGACTTTAGGATACCTAGCTTAAGCTTTTAAAGAAAATTGTTCTTGAATTTGAAGTAATTTTAATTATTGGTTATTGCGAGTGCAATTTTTTTGTTTCTTATAAATAAAAATATGGTTGCAAGTAGTTGTAATTTTTTATTAAACATAGAACAATTTCAAAAATGGAAAATTTGATAACAAATTCGAATTAGGCTTATTTTATAATAACTTGCAAAATGACTGGTAGGATGGAGGTATGCATCTCTATCTTTACACCTTTAGCTTTGAAATGGTAGCTTAATATTGAATTTTCCTTTTGTTTTTGATATATTGACAACTCAATATGAACCTTGATTTTAGGAGCCTAGAGTTATTGGATGCTTGATTTGATGTCGATTAATTTCTTTAAAAAGCAAACAAGTTTTAGTCTCTAAGAACTCCATCTCAGTTTATGGGAATTGAATCTAAAGTTTTTAGAACTTTCAATTGTCAAATAACAAGTGTTTTCATTAACCAAAGTAACAAAAATAATGAAATTTTATGGTAGGATAGAGGTATTAAGGTTGAAGACAATTACTGGGATTACAAAAATTGTAGGTATAATTATAGTTTATTGAAATGGATAATTGTGTATTCTATTAAAGCTTGGAGCTTTGTGTTTCTTTTTGGTGCTCAAAATTTGATTGTATCTGTCATTAACTGATTGTAGTGAAATAAATAGTTGGGTTTTTTTAATTGGCTACCATCCACTATTACAAAGCTGAATAACAACAGACAAAAGTAGTGGTTAAGAACTAGGGTGGGAGTTCAAGGAGAAGTACCACTGTCAGAGAGGCTTCTATCTATTTTACTAACTTAAATGGGTGATTAAAAATAAACCAAAGTAAGTGATAATCCTATAAACTTTATTTTCTATGATCTTGTTTTCTTTGTGTGATTTTAAATTAATTCTTGTTCAGGGGATTCTTGTTTTAGCTACTACCAATTGACCTAATGCAAGTGATCCTGCACTTATGTGCCTTGGAAGATTTGCTCTAGTAAAAAACCCTATTCTATCATGTTTGGCATGTTATTTGTTTCCTATTTCCATTGCAATCACTGACAGCTTCTTTTAAGGCAAATGATGTAAATGCGAATGTCATTTCATGCAATAGGTATATCATTCTTCATATCTTAATTTTTCTTTCTACATTTTTTCTTCCTATCATCAAACTTTAGACTTTTTGCATTCTTGGTTCTTTATTTAAGTTGGTGAGTTGTATGTTAGCATCAAGAATTGATGATGAGACATTTTTAATTCATGATTTTAGGTTGTTTAGGTTGTTCAAGGTGATACTTTGATGAAAATGGAAATCTAACCTTGGATTTTTGCTTACGTAGGCTATATTTTTAATCTTAAATATGATTCATCTGGTTTTTAAGAATTCTTTCTAGATTTATCCTATTTGGCTCTTTATTATCTTAAGCTGGAGTTCACATTCTTAGCTTTTACTTTTTAATTGAAAAGATTGTTTTCTAGTGAACTCCACTTAAGCCATTGACTAGTTTGCTACTGCTATAACTGATGGCACTGATCTATATAGTTTATGTTTAGGCAAGATGGAAATACAATGGTAGCTTATTTCAAGTACCATAAATATCCGATGGCATCCATTGAATGGAGTCCACGAAGCCTTTACCTTGGCAGTTTCATCATCTAATAATTAGTTAATGTAAGTATCATGCATTCATGTTAAAATAATTGTTTTTTAACTAAAATTTTTATTTATATGGATTTTGCTGGTTATTTACTACATAAACTCAAATTGGAGCGCTGATGGAAGCGTCCTATTTATCAGGCATATAGATGATGTAATCAGGAACTAAAGGCTTTCCTTGCGTAATCATAATATGAATTTTTCTTGATAAATTAGTTAGGATTATGATTGCTTAATGTGTTGGACTGGTGCGTTGACTCTTTTTAATACTCAAAGATTTAGACGAAACCTTACTTGGCTTAAATTGAATAAGCTATTGCAAAACAATTCAAAGGTGAAAGGCTTTTTTCTTAGAGGTCATTTAGTAGCCATTGTAGGTTTCATTGCTTTTCTAAATAAAAAGAAAAATATAATGACACCAATGGATTGCTTTATCATTAGCAGCATTAACTTCCAAAAAACGGAATACTTGGGTCTCCAACTATTGGGTATTTGATCTACATTTGATTGATTAGTTTTTTCAAGTTAATACTAGGATTCAAGAACTAGCTTTTGAATGCCTATGTTATTTTTAGTCTCTTGTAGCTTTAAAATTATTGCTTTTGATAGTTTAAGAAATATTAAGACTTAGTTATTGAGAATTAAGAATAATTTGACTAATGTTTTCACATTTTTTTCTTGTTTACTTAGATGACACATCAATCAAAGCTTATTCCGGTGCATAAGTCTATAAGATGCCCCACCATACATAGCTAAGCTACATTTATGAAATTCTGAGAAGCAACCAATTTAAAGTTTTTGGAGTAAGTATTGGATAAGTAATGCACTATTATAATAGACATTTGATTAGTTTTAAATCATAACATGCGGTCAGTAATAAGGTATTCCTTTGTGTAATAGGCTTAGAACTTTATCCTAGCATCGTGCTACCTTAGACACAGAGCTTTATCAATTGTATACCTAAGTCAACCTTCAAACCCTTGTGGGGAAAAAAGCTTAATTGAACCCTTAAGCTAGCAAACGAGAACACAAGAGAGGATATGGGGAACACTTAGAATTTGTAGTACTCAAGTATGTTTTCAATGTATAAATAAGGAATAGGGTGTGCCTTTTTATAGGAAAAGCCCCTTACATCCAATTGTCAACATTGTGCCAAGTGTATAATCAATACACATTGTTTAGAATTATCCATATGCTAGATGATTTTAGAGAATGTTAGTAAAATTGGCATCTAAGGTTTTTTAGATCTTTCTAGACTTGGTTAAAGATGGCTAGAGCTTCTAGGTGCTTCTAAGGTTTGGACTATCTCAAATGGCCTAAAAACTTTTGGACTGTACTTGAGCTTGGAGTGTCCAATGGATAGCTGGGGTGATCAAGATCCTTCTAGCTTGTTGGGGCTTGAACCCAGATCCTTATGTTGAGACACATGCTTCGTGTTTGCCCAACTCACGTATGGGCATGCTGTGTCTTAGATATCAACAAACAAGTGAAATAGGTAAATAAAAAAATAAAACAAAAAAATCACAACGTGTTAACTTGTAATAATAGTAATAATAAATAATTAAAGGATATTAATTTGTAAATGTCAATAGTATTCATTCAAAAAATAGGTAAATTAATTTACAATATTTAATGTAAATAAGGTTTTTACCAGCACTTAAAAATGCATTTGAAAAAAATTAACTTGTAAAGGAAGTTTTAAGTGCCAACATAAAATACTTAATAATAAATTCAATTCGAATAAGACTTTTACCAGTACTTTAATATGCCCAGAAAAGTTTTTTTTTACATATAATAATATTTTAAAGCATCGAGAAAACTCATGCTGACATATATAAAGACATTTTAGCACTCATGGTCATGACCACCAAAAAAAAATTTTATCAACAATTAGAGAATTGTTGACAATGCCAATAGGGGTATTTTGTGGACTTTAACTAGCATTTTAGATGCCAATAAAAATTAGTTTTCTTGTAGTGTTATGTTGCAAAACCATCAATACAAATTAATGTCTCAGATGATTTGTTAGAAAGAGATTTGATATCAAATGAAGGATGAGTTTTATACAAAGAAGTCCAATAGATAAAAATAAAACTCAACCGATAGATGATAATTGGGAAAGTAAAGTAGATGAACACAACTTATTAACAAATGGAGCAAAAATCAATGATACCAATGTAAGTAGTACGTTATATTATTATTTTCGATTTACTTGAAATTATAATTTTATAAGCTGGATAAATTATTTAAAAAATTTATTTCTAGCTTGTCATTTTCTTATTTTTTTGAGAACTCCATTTTTTTTCGTTTTTTTCTTTTGAAAACACAGTGCATACCTTTGATTTATGTGATAACTCTTGAAATTTTATCTCTAAAAATATAATGCATTTGTTGTGCACATCGTTTATAGTTTTATGAAAAAACTTTGATGATTTTTTCAAAAATTATAATTAAGTTCCCATTATGAAACCACAATGCATTTGATTTATTTGAGAACTCCCTTTTGTTAGTATGTTAACTAGAATTTCTAAAATTTATGGTAAGCTCCTAATGATAATTTGATGGTTGTCCTAGAGTGTATATGTCATCTATTTATAGCAAAAGCTTAAATTGCATTGTTGCTTTTAGTAATGATGCATTTTTATGATTTATATAAGCCATTTGATTTATTTAAGAGTGAGCTATTATGATCTTTTGGCAATTCGTTTTTTAGCAAAATTGATGTTTTATTGAAATAAGGATTCGTTGGTTGACAAGCCAATATTTTATTATTATGTCTATCGAAATAGCATAAGCAATTAATTTTAATATTTATTTAGTCTAAGAAAGCATAATTAGGCTTCTAATTATTTTCTTAAGATAGGCAAGAATAGCATGAAATTATATTTTTTAGGATAAACATGATGTATGAAATATTATTTGATGTTGTCTTGCCATAAGCACTAAGGAATATGAAAGGCATGTATAGTGTATATAAAGGCACATCTACTCTATGCCATGTATGATCATTACTATCATAGAAATCTAATTCATATGCTCTTTTTGACTTTTCAATTTGCCATGAAACTAG
The DNA here is from genome assembly GCA_038381775.1 of Adansonia rubrostipa. Lineage (NCBI taxonomy): Eukaryota > Viridiplantae > Streptophyta > Magnoliopsida > Malvales > Malvaceae > Adansonia > Adansonia rubrostipa. The sequence continues at coordinate 9,189 of JBBYHM010368185.1, read as the reverse complement.
AAGAAAAGATTCTATAAATAAAAATGCATTAAAGTGGACATAAAGATCAATGGCAAAAAAAACAAAGTTGAAGATTAACATGCCTTATGATATAGATTATGTTGTTAAGAAAAATCCACATGATTTAGTTAATTACTCCATTTAATATGAAAAATTGGAAACAAGTTTATGAAAAAGATGGTAAGCGAATTTAGAGGCATATACATGTAAAATAATACTTAGACCTACTAATTTGTGTAACCATATCGTATTAGTGTCATGTCTCATTTTACACGACACTAATAATTGAAACACGAACACAACGCAGTGCTCAATAACTAAAACACGAACATGACACATGAGATGATAAGACTACATTGTTTAAAAAATAATTTAAATTTATGCAACCAAGAACACAAATAACACACATAACTTGGTTAATACATACACATAACTTGGTTAAAACAAGAATAATGGTAATTACAAAATAGCTGTATATTTAAAATAAAAAAAAATAACATAATCAATGACATTGATAAAAATCAAACATGAATAGATTTAAAAAGCAAAATTGTCTTTCAAAAATCAAAATCTAAAAATGTTACAAGGTATTTTTGAAAATAACTATCACAAAATAAACCCCCAAAAAACCAAAATTAATAACAGCAACAAACAAAATCTAGATTTTTAAAAATTTTTCAATCTTTTCTTTTGGTATTTTAAAAACAGTACGAACAAATAATACTTTTACATACTAAATGAAAAAACAATAACACTAATAATAGCATAGATCTAGATTATTATTTTTAAAAAAAAAATAACAAAAAAGTTTCAAAAAGTTCATAGCTTTCATCAATAAAAAAATCACAAATACAATAAAAATAGAAATCAGAGGAAACTAGGTCCCAAACTTTTTTTGTTTTGTTTTTATGAAATAGAACAAACAAACGAATGAGTACATGCACCTTTGATGCTTCTTTTGTATATTTTTCTTTAATACGATCCCTAGGCATTTCAGACTTTCCGAAAAAAACTTTTTTTATCTGGCATCATGTCGTATAATAATGCCTAGCAACACATACCTGGCAATCATCCTCTTTTCTATTTTTATTTTTTTAATTCTTTTACCTTTCGATTACGTCCCAAGATGCTAAAAATTAGCCTAGATAAAATAGGGTGTCAACAGTTAGAAAAGTAACATTTTCACTAGAAAAAAGCTTTCCTTTTTGGGAAGAAAGCTATTGGAACTTTGTTGATATATCTTCTACATTCATTTTTTCATTTTTATTGCTTTTTGCATTTTCTCCATCATGCTAGTGCCCTTTTATGCAACCATGACCATTTATAGGTTCCATGTATTCTCTTTGTGATTTTGTCATATATTTATTCATAAAAATTATGTTTTTTGTTATCATGAAATTTTCAACCCTTATTCATGTCATGAAAACTCCTTTTATGTTCATACCATATTTTATGTCTTCACACATATATTCTTGCATGTTCATGCATCATACATAATTTTTTTTGTATTTTTGCCCTTATTTCTATGTCAAAATATTTTCTTTACTTGCTTAAACATGTTTTCTATGCTTATTTGTCATAAATATCACATTTAGTTCATCACATGTTTGTCAAAATGTTTGTTTGCTGCTTGTCAAAAATCTATTTTCCTAAAACCCTCAAGTTAAAGCTATGTTAACCTCTATAAATGAGGATAACATGGACTTAAGGATTTTAATCATTGGTCTTCCAATCTTGGGAAAAAATTAAGATATTATGTTTGGATTTAAGGGCTTTTAAGGCCAAATATTTGTTTTCAAAAACAAATGTTATTTTTTCATTATTGCAAGTTGTTTATGCCTTGTTCTTTTGCCTAGAGTCCTTGTGTTTGCGACATTGTCAATGGGCTATTTCATTATCACTAACAACTCTAGCATAAATGAGCTTGTGAAGCCCATGTCATTCATTTCTTTCTGACACAGACATTTAGATGTCAATGGCCCTAGTTTAGTCCTAAGAAACCTGAAAAAATTGAAAAGTCCTATGTTTTAGTGCTGACAACATTGTAGGTGTGACTTGAAAAATCATTTTTGAACCTTAAATTTTTTTTTGAAATTTTATGATATTTTTCCCCTAAACGGCATCAAATCACTTTTCTAATAGTATCTCTTTTTTCCTCTAGATCATTTCAAATAAGAAAACTATGATTTTTTGAATTAATGTTATCTAAAACCTCTAAAATTAGTGACTACATTTTGTTTGGGCCATTTTAGCCCATCAAATGATTTTTATGAATTTTTTAAATATTTTCCTAAAAAGTTCATTTGAGATTTAATGTTTTTGAATGAGTTCGAAATGATTTTTCAAAATCAGTTATACCTTTTTCTTTACATATGCTGCCAATGTCGAATTAGTCATGAATTTAAAAATTATTTCCACCTAAAAAGTGATTTCTATGATATTTATAATATTTTTACATTAAACCTTATTGAGTCACCTTTCTAATGGCACCTCACTTGATTCTTGGAACCTTTGAAATTTCCTAGAATAAAAGCAAGAAGGGGGACAGTGTGATGTTGTCCTTTGTTTATAAAAATTGTCAAAACTACTCAATTTCTTTGAATTTTCATTTTGAGGCATTCAAATACCTCCATGTGGTCCTGATTAACCCTGTCTAGTCAAAAACCTGTGTAAACCCTCAAAGGCTCAGATCAAGGCATTATCAAATTTTCAAACTTTATGATTTTTATTTTTATAATTTTTTTAACAAAAAACTATTTTGCCAAAATTTGTCCAAAAATGTCATTTTGTAAAGGAATTACCGAACCTTTGTCAAGACAAACCTTTCAAACTCGTCTCTCCAAAACATACAGAAACTTCCATCCATAGGGATACTGCAACCTCATTTTTTTTAGGGGATACTACGACCTTGCTTTCCAAAAATCATCAAAAATTAAATTTTCTATCTTCAAGAGTTCTCTGAACTTGTCAAGATTCAAACTCAGTTTTCATGCCTCAATTAATCAAGGGATCTAAACTCATCTTGAAAATTGTCAATTGGGTTATTTCAAGATAATTGATGACAATTATGAGATACATTCCGATCGTCCTTCCTCTTCTTTTTTTTTTGTTTTGTGTAATTTATTTTACACGATATTATCTCATTTTATCATCTTACTAACATGTGTTTTCCCTTGTGTTGGTCATCTTGTATTTTCAAAATCGTTTAAAAAAAATCATAAAGACAATGTTTCATGTCTGTATCTCTTAAGTGCTTGACATGGAATATCCAAGTTTTAAAAAATAAATCCAGAGATCATTTTTAGTCAAGATTTCTATGTTTCCCACCTCTTCAAAGCTCATATGAGGTTCAAATTCTTCATTAAAACTCGAATTTATTGGTTACATAAATTCATGCATAAAAAGGATTATATTGAAATAATGACTAGTCAAAATTGAGGGAATCAAACCAAGTTAAAGTATAGCTAAAAAGGTATCGATTTTTCACATCGTAAGGAAAGTAGTACCTCCTTGCACATAACCAACTCTCAAACTCAATCATCAAATCTTTGGACCACATAGATCGTGAAATCAATGTTTCAAGTTTCATAACTCGGAGTAGCGATTTTAATAGGCATCCGACCATGCCTAGCTCAAATGATCAGTGGTGACTCCAATTGTTGGTGGTTTTATGGTGGCCACCTGAGATTAGTTGGAAGAGCAATTCGTTCAACGATCCCTCGTAATGATCAAGATCTGATAATCTATACTTTCTCACTTCCATCAATCAAAAAAGGGAAAAGTCTCAATCAAAAGGACATTTTCTTGTTTAAAAAAACTTTTAAATCTTGTGTGCTTCCTTTACAAAGGCACGTTCGGACAGTCTACGTGCATGATCTATAGGAATAGAAGATGAAATACAATGGTCGTATTAAAAAAATATGAATCATATATAAAGTTATTCAAGTGTCTAAAACCAGTTTAGTTTTTCACTGATGTAAGTGAATCACTCGTTTCTCTCTTTTTCTCTCTGTTTCTCTCTCCATATATATATATATATATATATATATATATATTCAAGCAGTTTTACCATACAACCACAGAGCTCTGTTATTTGGACTTAAGTATGAGTGTCAGACATGGATGTATTTGACATAAATAAACTAATTTTTTTTTTCTTTTTAAGTTTCTCTTGACTTTTAGAAGGTTTTTAAAAGTTCATATTTTCATAAATTGAAAAGTCAAAGCAATATAGATTCTAAAAATTGCTTTCTTTGAGTGTAGCGACAAATCCATAATAATCTTTTCCTCGTTGGAATTGAGAATTCAAGGAATGAAGCTGATTTTCTACCTAAAAAGTCTCTTTAAAAACTTAAACATCTTCATTTCATGGCTTCTGTTGGCCCCTTGTTTATCTTTGTTTAATATTTGTCTATATTTGAATTGTAAGGCACTGAATTTTGATAGCTAAAACAAAAAATTCCAATGCTGTGGAAAGTTTTCAAAAAAATGGATAAGGATTTATTGGGAGCAAAATGTTCAGTGAAAAAAATTATTTTTGGATGGGTTCTAAATAGTGAGTTTGAAAATGCTTTTAAAACATATACCTCTATGATTCATAAAGAAATTAAGGTTAATATGTTCATTGTCACAAGTATTGTTTCTACTTGAGCTAATTCTAGAGCATTGAAACTTGGTCAGTAGGTTGACACCCTCACTTAGAAAATTGGGCACTAATTAAGACGCTCATTTAGTATCCTTATCATAGATATCGGATACCTCAATGAACTGCATTTTGATTTTAGCATATCAGAACATAATTTGTTTATGTTTCAAAGCGCATCGATTCATGTATTAGAATATGAAAAATAACAAATCCTTATTCAGTGTATAATTATTGTCCACAGACACAATCCCAACTCCTTCATGTAAGAAGTCTCGAGGTAGCAAGTATTTAGATTACAAAATTTGTAAAATATCTTATAAACATAACAACGGAAACATAACAATAAAAATAATCTAAGGCTTTCTAAACAAGATCATCTTGCACAATCTTGACTACTATTTAAGATCAAGAAACATCAAGATCTATTCAAGATTCAAACATACCTCAATAACCTAATTATCAAATTACATCGAGCCTGGTTGTTGTCAACCAAAGATGTCCAAGCATTTAGCCTCTAACGCTTATCCACACAAATACATAGAAAACTTTTAACAAGGAAGAGACTTTATTGTCGAAAGTCATGCTAGCAGCTCAGGTTTCAATAACCTTCCCTTGCACTTAGAAAACCTTGATTCAATAATAAAAGAACAAAAAGGAAAACAATTTTCTCTTAAAGAACTATAATTACACCAACTTCCTCAGGGTTTCTAGGAGAAAGTGCAAACTAGGTTTTCTTAGTCCTTTAGGCCAAAATTCAAAGGCTCCAATTAGCTATGAGGGATGGCAAAGATAGGTTAATATAGTCTAGGGTTTAAAATTTAATTTTTAGGAAATTACAATTTTACCTTTGGCCTATATGAAGTTATTTAAGTTAGGCCTAGGCAACCATTACTTTTATTAGACATACTAGCTCAATCTTAAATCACCCTTATATGTGTGACCCATTAGGTCTCAATAATATTGGCAATAACTATAAAATAGCCCAATCAAGAATATTTTATATTTATATGCCAAGATTGGCATCCAGAAATGCATCATGGCCACCCAACATGCAAGGAGTGTCAATATGGTTTTGACAATTGTTTAGTATCTCAGTGTAATAAATATTCTTTCATCACATATCTTGAAATTAGCAAGAGCATGGTTAACTCTCTACCCTCAACTCATTCCATTTTAATGTGCAACATTTCTATGTTAACTCCATAATCAATATTGCCTTAGCCTATGACTTTTAGTTAACACGATAAGGTACATGTGAGATATGTCCTCTCATATCACTTAGGATGATGAATCCTCTCTAGACCACCCAATCATCTACCATACGTTTCATGCCATACTTAAAACCACCGTACCATAAGCATCCATCTATTGTAGACCCATTTGTGATAGAATCAAAGCATGACACTTCTCATATGAGATGACTTAGTGCTACAAGTCTAAGAATAACTTACAGTACTAATATATGAGAGTATTTCTATAGACACTTGTGAAATACCAAATGAAACTTTCATAACAGGTGATGTTCAGTGAAATTGTTGCCATAATAAGCACCCATATAATATCCTCAAGTATCTCTATACTTTAACTTATAAGATAAATTACATGCATCCTATGCATGAAGGCTTACATATGCCAGTCTAGCTCATGAATACTTTACTTGATTTTAGTTTTCTTAGGTTTAATTAAATGTATAATTATCCACTGAATTGAACACAATAATTTAATTAAGAAAAGTGAACTTTCTTAAACCAAGGGTCTCTTTAGATGGGTGATGAGATTAATTTCGATGAAATTGCAAACAGGATGGGTGATGAGGTTGGTTTTAGTGAGATTGAAAGCAGCAATGGCAGTAAGATTGTTTAGGTAGCTATGAAATTAAAATTAGTAGTGACATATGTGTTTGGATTCAATCTGGTGACGGTGAGATAAGAATAAAAAATGACTATTAAAAGCATTTGATTAAAATTCATATATATATATATATATATATATATATATATAATAAATAATTAAAATTTATTTATAGTAAATAAAAATATTAATAAAATTATATTTATGTTGAATAATAAAATCAAAATTATATTTATATTTAAAATAAGTTATTAAAATTATATTTATATTAAATAATAAAATATATATTAAAATTATATTATGTTAAATAATAATTAAATTTATATTTATATTAATATAAATATTAAAAATAAATAATAAAAAATCGAACAAGGTAAAAGAGAGATTACCCCTTTATTGAAATCCAGTTGTGGATTAAACTTCCAAAGCTCACATACTGAAGCTTCAATGAGGATTTAACTTTGGTGAGATACATCCAATTGCACCGCAATAAAGCTTAACTCAGATGGAGGGTGAAAACCCCACAACTGGCATGGGATTCCACTGCACTTGCGATGGAATCCAAACTAAACCCAACTCTAGCTTTCCTGAAAAAAAAAAAAAAAAAAGAAAAGAAATAAACTGAAACTTTACCTCGCTGAATCATTTTCCTGTTTAAACCTTGATTGTAACCCTCTTAAAAAATTTCAGCGTTTTGAGTTGTCCTCTTAAAGGATATTAAATAAGTCTTAAAAATTTTTTTTTTTCATTTTTCGTTAAGTTCATATGTGTAGTATGACATATTTCTACCAATAGAGGGATTAATTATTTGGGCTGAAATCATGAAACAAAAATTTATTTGGGAACAATAATAAGGACTTTTGAATACTTACTGATAGCGAAGAGATTATTTAATATTTTAACTTTAATAATGATCATTGATCACATCCACTCTGTGAATAAAACAAAAAAAATACTTTAAATTGAAAAAAAAAATTCTAAAAATTAGTAACTATATCTAGTGATTTATTAAACCAAGAAAAAGGTAAATGCAGTTTTTAATCTTTTTAAATGAAATTAATGATATAACCTTAAAAAATATATTTTTTATTTTATAATTTGATTTTTCTTGGATAATTCTCCAATTTATCTATCTATATTATTTTGAAGTGCCTAGTTAGTCAAGTCATCAACTCAATTGGTAAAATTATCAAAATATTAAAAAATTATAAATATAATGAATATAAATTTATGGATGTTATTGTTTTTTGATAATTTTTAATTAAATAATTTTTGAAATAACCATTAAAACATTTATAAAAAAAACTCTTTACTGCTAAACAACAAGCTATCTATTTCTAAAAAATTCTACCCAAATCTTATAAAAAATACAGTCATAAAGTGAGTGTCCCAAATTGTAACTGTAATAACATATTAAAAAATTATCTTATAAAAAATTATCATTCTTTTGAAAAAATCTCCCAAAATGAGTGTACAAAATTCTAATTAAAATAAAATATAAAAAAAATTTAAATGAATGTTTAATTTTAATTCAAGGTCACTTACGCCAAAAAGTCGGACCAGACATACAGTCCTGCGATGCTCGCACGTGTAATTAAAATAACAAAAAGGAAGGTCTCTACATCGCAATTGAATAAAGATATTGAACGGCGATGATCTCGAGCGATAGCTCGCCCGACGGCTCAAGGCACAAAAAGTAGACCATTATCATCGACCTCCGTTACCACCACCATGATGATCGAGAACAACCTGGGCGCCTCTTCCTCTCGAGTTGACATCACCTTAATTCTTATATTAAATATAAACGTATTTTTAATAAAACAGTCATAGTTAACCCTTTAAGTAAACATAATCACAATTTTAGTTTGATTAACGGATACAAATAAACATTAATTAAAATTTATTTAATTATTATTTAATTTTTTTACATTTGATATATTAAAATTAAAGTATTAATTATACTTTTTTTGTACATATCACTGGCCACATTTTAGATTCTTTTATTTATTTAATTTTGGTTACAAAGACTTCAAAAATTGATGTGCAAAATGGTCATAGTGTCTTCTGAGTACTTAAGTGTAAAATTCCAAAAAGAAGAAATTCTCAGTAATTAATTATTTTTTTTTAATTTTCCAATTCTCAATCATTTTATTCTTCTTTAAAATCAAGGAAGCACCCATTTGGTATCCATCACCAAGAGCTTGGTGTTTTCAACACAAGAGATCGCTTCTGATGTACTACATGAAAGGAGTCCAAATTAAGTAAACGAAATAAGAAGAAAAAAAAAACCACTACTAAAAAGTTAGGGGCTTAAAAATTAGCAATGGAAAAGAAATACATATAAGAAAAAAAAATGGTAGCTTATTGTACAAGAGAGGTAAGTGAAGGTTGGAGGAGCCCAACAGTGGAGACTTAACACAGTAAAAAGTTTTCCTGGGAAAGTGACAGAATGTTAGAAATGGGTTTGATTTTGGGGCTTCTTGCATCCTAAACATAGAAACTTAACCTACTTTTAGCTCGATGTATGAGAAGAAAAACATAGCTTGGGTTAGGCCTGCTTTTAGGCTTAAACTTCACAATTTTAATCATGTTAGTATCAATTAATTAATACACACGTCCAAATATGCCTATCAGATCAGTTGGTATTTTCAAACCTCTCTTTTTCTCTACCAAACTAAACTCAAATGTATGTT
>JBBYHM010368165.1:0-12567 GCA_038381775.1 Adansonia rubrostipa | reverse complement strand
CTTCTTGCCAAACATACAATTTTATCAAAAGTTTTAATATTTGATTAGAAAATGATACGTTTATATTTATTACCACAAGATTTGCGGATCAAAAAAACTATATAGTTTTGGTGTTTGTCATGAATTTAATTAAGTATAACGTTCCCACAGGCAGTCATAGTCTTAACGTTTTGTTTTTATACAAGTGAATTAAGTCATATAATAAAAAATAATAATTTTTCGGATCCCGTAAATCTCAACTATGACGTGTCCGTAGCGAAACTCCAATCTCAAAACTGTCGTATGACATAAACTTATTCAAGTTTCATCAAGGAGCCGTGCCAAAAGCATCCCACGTTATATTGCCATTTTATAAATAAAACTTTAATATTTGTTTGAATTCAAGTGCCAGCCAATTATCTTCCATTTTTCGCAATCCAAATTTCATTATCTGCACGATTTGAAAAGTACGAAAAGCCCCACCATTTAATACAATAAAAGGTTATATTAACATCACCAGCAAGATTTACAACGTGGACCACGTTGCTGCCTTTTTCATCTAAGGAAAAGGCAAAACAAAAAAAAAGGAGGTACTCACGTACTATTGGGAAACTCAGGAAAAAAAGAAAAAAAAAAAAAACAAACAAAGGAAGAAGAAGGAGAAGAAGATACGGTGAAGAGTATGTTTAGCTCCAAGTATGAGGCATGTTTGGTTTTATCTGTAATTCTCAATCTGTTGTTTATTGTCAATATTTATGTTCGAGGTCAATGGAATTGGAACCTGACTTGGAGCTCGAGAGCTGCCGCTGAAGCTGAAGCTGTGGCAGCTATATCATGTTCGGGCCATGGCAGAGCTTACTTGGATGGCTTGGTTGCTGACGGAAGTAAACCAATATGCGAATGCAATACGTGCTTTATAGGCCCCGACTGCTCTCAGTTCATACCTAACTGCACAGCAAATGCTGATAGGTACATACCTCGCTGCAATAAATGATACCTTTCCGGTTTTTTTAAGAGCCCAGCCCTATAATATTGCCTATCTCCTTAAGGGCGTTTAATATCACTAGTGACTCTGCTTACTTTCTCTGGTGTCACACCAAGCCCAAGTTTTTTTTTTTTTCCCCTTTTTTTCACAACCAATATTCGTTCAAGCCACAGGGAGCGGTCTCTTGAGTGATTAAATCTTGTAGGACTTATGGTTGCCTAAAAAGGATAACACCTTAACTATGGTGTGACACTAAGTCTCGTGCGAGAGTAGATAAGGTCACTGGTAATACTGAGAACCCTTAAGGTTGGGTAGGTAGATCACTGGACTAGATCCTCAATTTTTTAGTGAAGTTTTAAGTTTGATTATTCATATTTGATCCCAGATGACAACTTCTTAACATCGGTCGCTTGCCTATCTGAAAAGTGAAAACGTAGAAGACTTACAGTTTTGATTGTTTATAGTTCTAGTTTTGGATATTCATATTTCTCTCCCCTGTCCGCCCCACCCTATATTTACAATTGATTCATTGAGAAGATGTTCAAGAACTCATCAAAATATTCCTTGAACCTCGTCATGAATTACAGCTTAACGTATCTGTTTGGAGTGGGGAATTTCAATCATTGGAAATCTCTAGACTTTAAATACGTAGGGTCAAAACATTCTCCACGTGTTTTAGGATTTTTTTGAACTTTATATTCACTTCAAATTGGTGTGTTTAACACCATGGCAGGAAGTTTTATTCTCAGCTGATCATCACATCGAGTGAATTAATCAATATTAGTCACACTGGCAATCTTTGTGCTAATAGTAGTGATTGTCAAATGCTACCTTTGTTAATAGGTTTAACCACATTTTTTCCTGAATCTAGATTAATTTGCATACTATATACTGCAAGGGCAATCTTTTTATCATTGCTTTAAGTTCGTTAATCTTTGTGCTTGATTTATCTACAGTGTTGGAACTTCTTGAGCAAATGGCATGGCTTCTCTTTCAAAGCTCTCAGATTCATCAATTTTGATTTGCACCAGACTTCTTATTTTAAGATTATTATTGCTTTAAAGTTCGTTACTGGTTACAAATTTCCTCTGTATATTCCTTCGCAACAAACATTTCTGTCAACTATTTTAAGCTCCCCATTAGAGCTTATTTTTTTTTAACTTGATCTGCAGTTGCATGTATCGTCAATGTTGATATATAAACCTATGCATTAGGGTAATAATACATGTTATAATTTTACAGATCAACCAAACTGTAGTCTTATCAATCTCATCTTTAATGCTAATCTTTGCTTCCTTTGACACGTTTACTTTTGTAGCGGGGATCCGTTATTTTTGGAACCTTTCTGGAAGCAGCATCTAGCCAGTAGTGCATTGGTAGTAGCGGGGTGGCACCAAATGAGCTATACTTATTATGATAAGACTTTCATCTCGAAAGAGCTAGAAAAGCTCATTCGCAAAGTACATGCAAGCGTGGGGAATGCAGTCACAGAAAACAGATTTATCATTTTTGGTGCAGGTTCAACCCAAATCCTTAATGCTGCAACTTATGCGCTGGCCCCGGAGAATACCTCCTCACCTGCAGGAGTTGTAGTTTCAGTCCCTTACTATGCGGTTTGGTCCAACTCCCATATTGCATTTTTTACTCAAACTCTGTAAAACGTTGTCATTGATTTGATACCGAATTGAATTTTGACAGTTGGACAAAGAACAAGTACAATATTTTAGTTCGGAAAAATTCAAGTTCAAAGGAGATGCTAATGCATGGAGGAATAGATCAGATGCTAGCAAACATATGATTGAGTTTGTAACTTCGCCAAACAATCCTGATGGACAATTAAGAAAAGCAATTCTTCATGGCCCTAATGTCAAAACAATCCATGACTATGCATATTACTGGCCACATTTTACACCAATTCCAGCTTCCGCAGATGAAGATGTGATGGTATTTACACTTTCCAAGCTTACCGGTCACGCTGGCAGTAGACTTGGGTAACAAATCTGACCACAATTTCTTCCAAAATTTATAATTCTAATTGTCTATTAGTGCTATAGCCCTACAGCAACTAACTTAGAAAGACTTGTAATTATACTGAGCAGAATTGCGGCAATCACATTTTCATGTTGTGCACAGGTGGGCAGTGATAAAGGATGAAACTGTGTTTAACAGAATGATGACGCATATGCAGCTAAATTCCATGGGTATTTCTAAAGATAGTCAGTTAAGAGCCTTTAAGCTTTTGAAAGCAATCCTAGAAGAAGGAACAGAAATCTATGACTTTGCTTACCAGACAATGAAGAGCCGGTGGGAAAGATTGATCCAGACCATATCCTTGTCAAGCCGCTTTTCTCTTCAGAAAATCAATCCTCAATATTGCACCTTTTACAATAAAGTCAGAGATTTTTCACCAGGTAATTCTCTCAACCTCAATTCAAATCTTGAAACTTTAATCTCTAGTGTCGCACACATGTTTTATGTTCAACTGGCCATTCACTACATTCAATTGAATTAGTTGTACAAAAAAAAAATAGAGGTCTTGGATTTTGAAAGTATACATGTAAAAAGAGCGGCAAATACGCTTCTCTCATATACCATCATTCAGGTCCTCGTATCAACAATCATATTCTTGTGCACTAACTGTTGCCATCAAGGGCATCAATTCACTCTTTTAAGAGTTGATTTTCTTGTTACATATTAGCCGCTGCAAGCAAGAAATTGAACATAATTATGTTGTTTCAATATTCTGGAACATTTAGCTTTGACGAAGTGAAACCATATTGGTTACCTATAACAATTAAGGTTTCAATAATGATTAAGACGCCACTATATATAAACAACGACCATAATACTACTTTCTACTTCAGTACTATTAGAAATCTTGTTGAGGACATTATACGAAATCCAAAGAAATTTTATTCTTTGAACTTCAAACATAAATTTCTAAATCTTTTGTCATCTTCATACCAACACCATTTTACCTATATATACAACCTTAATCTTTGTTCTCCTAGTGAATATGCTTAACCGGGGAGTCAAGCCATATTCAGTTCAAATATTCTTTTAACATGCATTCTTCTTGCCCAAGCAACTATCTGACTTCTAAACTAACCTTTGATATGTTAAGCATTAACACTTCACATGAATAAACTTTCTACAAATTCCCATTAGTTTCCTCCTTTCAACTCATTAATCAATATTACTAAACTAAGTGTTCGTGACAGGTCCAAGGATGTAATAGCTTCCTTAATTCCCATATTTAGTACATATCATTCATTCTTACCATAGCTTTGCAACCATATACAGAACAAAATGTCTTTAAGTAGAAAGATATACATGATATTAACAACCTTGTGATTATGGCAGCTTACGCATGGTTGAAATGCGAGAGAGAAGAAGATAAAGATTGTTATGCAGTTCTCCAAGCAGCTAATATTATTGGTCGTCAAGGAAAAGTGTTTGGTGCAGAAGATCGCTATGTTCGACTAAGCCTGGTCAAAACCCAAGATGATTTTGATATATTAATGGAACGTTTAAACAAATTAATATCAGAGGAAGATGGTGTTAAAACTATGCGAAGATTATAAAGTAAATAATTTATAAACAAAATGTGGAAATAAATAACTTAAAAGATCATTCGCCGAAGAACCTGGTTTTGATTGATTTGTTGAAAACAAGATCAAGTAGTTGAAACTTGTCTATCTGTCCTTGCCAGAATTCTTCAAGAATTGTAATAAGATCTGAATATTGCTTTTTTATATGGAGAAACCTTTTTCTCCTTTATTTCCATTAGCCAAATAGTTTTCTGTTCATTCTTTTTTGTCTCTGTCGAATGCATTGATTGAATAATGATCGAATAAATCTCTTCTAATTATTCCTTCAAAGGTGTTTTTTTTTTTCTTCTTATTTTTATATTTTTTAAACCAGCATCTCTCATTCACATATAATGGACGCAATACTCTCATAATCAATTTCAAAAGGCCAATACCTCTTCAACAGAGTTCATGCAAGAACGCAAAACAAGTGCCCAAAGAACCCCTTCAAGGAAGGATGCTCTAAGACAGGGCCATTTTAAACTCTTTTGAATTTCTGGTATAGTTTTTGCTTCAGTTTGATATTGGTCTAGTAGTTTGTTTTTGTGTTTACGGCCAACTTCATAGTAACAGTGGGTTGGTAGAAATTCGGTTTCAGCCTTAATAGCCGTAGTGGCACATATGCAAATAAAAGGAATCACGGCTGTTAGTTATTTTTGGAATTAATGCAATCTGTGCAGTCAGTTACTTAATGACAATATCTCTCTCTTCTAACACCAATTCTCTATTCTGTCTCTTTGTTTCTCATTTATCTCCCTCTCTCGTTCCTCCTCTTACGCTATCATTCTGCCTTGATGTCCTACATTTGCAGTGATTACCATTATGGTCCAAATCCTCTCGATCTCAAGATCAGTCAGACCACTCAACATGGGTATAAAGATATAATCCTTCAAAAATCTTTCAAATATAAAAAAAAATCTTAAAACAAATCAAATATACCTATGTCGAAAGTAAATCCGTATCTGACACTCGCTACCAAGTTCGAATAGCATAGGTAAACGTGATTATCATCAAATTGATAGAAAATTCTCAACAGAATTCCAATTATCGCAATATAGAAATACTTTTAGACCCGTAGCATTACCCTTCTTATATATCTAAAGAATGGTCATGTTTACTGACCTGAATCATTGATAGATACATAACCTAATACCTTATTTCTCAGTCTCAAACCCTTACATATATTGGCATCGGCAAATACCCATGATTTTACTGCACTGTGATAGACTTCTAACAATATGCGGGTAACTTCATATCCAAGAGAGTAAATTTTTAACTGACCATATCCTCCAAAAACCAGGAAATTGATGATGGACAACCAAAGCGTTAAAATCATTTACCTTGTAGCTTCACTAGAAAAGAATACAAGATTAGAACAATTAGTACAATGTAGCGGCCAGCTTCTGCTAAAGAGATCCGTTTCTATGGCAATGTCCACTTGTTCTTATTAAACTAAATGAGGTATCTACTAGTATTTAATAAATATCATAGTCACAAATATTATTGGAATTTAATCTCAACTGTTTTTTTACTTTATTGTTTCTTTCCTTATATTAATAGCAAAATTTGAAGACAACTAAAAAGAAAATGTTTAGCTACACAGAATTCTGAGGATAATATTTCTCAGGTCAGAAGAAAATATGGTTTGACATTGTTTTGTCATTATCTATACAAATTGCCCGTTAAGTAGAGAAATTGCAATGTCTGTAATCCAAAGAATAGTTCCCAATAAGCTCAAAACAAGCATTAGACTAGTTGCATACTCAAGCAAAAAGATATTCTAATCCATTTATCGATAATAATGTACATGAGTTACAAGTTAAAATGGGAGGTCATACCAATAATGATCTTTTTGGTGACTGCCAGTGTTTTAAAAGGCTGAATTTTATACGCCTCCTTACCAAAAAGCATAGAAATGCTCGGACAACAATCAAGACTAAATAAACTTCAAAGTGAATTCCCCAAAAAATAGTCTAGTGAAAGAGTCTGCTCTTGCCGCCACAATCGCAATCACAAGTACTTCATAGTAAATTCCCCTCTGAAGTGACTTCTGGACCAAGAATAAAATCTATAGCCATGTCGTCTTCTTCCAACCAGATTTTTGTGGCTTTGATTTGTACCCAGGCACATCAGCCAAAACTGCAAACAAATTCATCAGTTCATGAGATACAGGTTATTACTGCTAATTGAATGAGATATTTCAATGCTTATAAACCACTCATAATGTGCAAAATTGTAATAGATGAAAAAAGAATGCCATCAAACCAATATCCTAAACCATAAACCTCAAGGACTTGTTGCTTGACAATTGACAAGAGATGCACAAAATGTTCGAAATATGCATTCAACCAGCTCCTGAACCAAGTGCAAACCTCATCGAACACCTTTTCATCTGCACATTAATATTCTTGCAATTTGACCAACGACACAGACTCTAACATGTTAAATTTATTGGATTATGCTTCCCCTTCAAATCATTCTTAGCCATCACCAAGAGTCTCTATGTAATTCTCGCGTTAATAAAAATCCCCAAAAAGAACCTTATATAACATTAGTAAACATTTTCATACCATCATATCTCTGTCCTAGAACAAGTAAGCTTTAACCTGACATGATCAGGGAAAGCAAGAAACAAGTTATTAAAAGAAAGTCAACAAGTTAAGACCTCTATTTTATTAAATGGCCTAAAAAATTTATTTAAGTAGCAACAATGAGCATTTTGTTAATAATAATCATAAAAGTAATGTCAATAAAAACCAACATGAGCACAAGTATCCTGGTTACTGCTGTAAAAGAAAAGAATGACATCCATCTATTTAATATCCCTTTTGTTTTGCTTTTTAACACCTGGCATATCATAAGCAATTGCTGTTTGGTACTGAAGAGGTTCCTAAAAGAAGTGTGATAGAAACTAAGATATAAAGCATGGATATGGATGTAAAAGAGTTTCAAAAAAATTGCTGAGTGTATGCCAAACCACATTTTATCTTTTTCTAAAGTGATTACTGCAAGAAATAAGTGGTCCACTAACAAGAACAGGTCATAACAAATTAAGCTATATTATTATGAATAGCTTCAAGGTAAATCCAGGTTCTTAAAATATCTTCAGAAATAAATCCTAAAATCGGAAAAAGAGAACTTCACAAATTCCAAAATGTGCTCTGTTCTTTATTACAGATAGAATGGAAGCCCAAACTTTAACATTTAGAAAACCATAAGAATATCTTGGCAGAAAAACAAAACTATCCTAAAGAAGATTTAAATTTTCAATTCTGTGGAGAAATGATTGACCCTCAGTGATCATAGTAGATATCTTACAAAATTTGAAGTAACTTTGTTAAATAAGGACAAGAAAGTCAATGACTATCCTTTAATGCAGGTGGTTAAGAACTGAGATTGATCCATTTCAAATCCAAACCCTTACATTATAATCTGTGTGAAAATAATTGGGAGAGTAAGGATATTATAAGTGTGTGTTGCAAGTAATGACTGAATATATAGTTGTGAGCACACCGTGTAATTTATTCCCTTGATTGTGATCAACCGAAGCAACGACCTTCTACTATCTGAAGAAAAGACCCTTACATGAACTCCTGTCTAAAAAAATACAAGTTACATAGATGATAGATCAATGATTCATAGACAAAAACTATAGAAATATTCCACTTTGTTGAATATTTAAGATTGTTATCCATAATGACTCCAATAGAATACATGATTTTAGAACAATATGCTAAAACATAGAAAATACAATTGGATCTCAATGCTACTGCCTTGGATTGCCGCTCACAAAGTTAAATACATATGCCCTATTTGTAGACTGTACAGAAAAATAAGTAAGGAAAATAAATCTACAACTATCAATATATATTTACAGCAATTGCATCAATATTTAAATCTAGGATATCATCGAGGACTTCCATAATCCAGCTAGTATCTGTTCAACTCTTCAATACTCCGCCTTAAGTTGGTTTGAAGATGTCTTCTATTGCCAGCTTGCTGATTAAATTCTCAAACTGACTTTTATGCAACCAGGTAAAATGTTATCAACTTGCTCATTGGTAGAAATATATGACATACAGATCGGTCCACTATCCAATTTTTCTTTAATGGTGTTTATCAACTCCAAAATGTTTAGTTATATCATTAAAAACTGGATTATAAGCAATGTAGATTGCTTTGTTGTCACAACACACACCTTCGTAGTATTGGACTAGAGACTTTTAAGCCTTTTAGAAGCCTTCTAATCGACAATACTTTACAAATTCAATGAGCAACAGACCTGAACGTAGCCTCTACAATACTCCTTGCTACAATGCTTTGCATTTTACTACGCCAAGTGACCAATTTACCTCCATAAAATGTGCAATAACCAGAAGTTGATCTTCTACTAGTTACACTTCCTGTCAAATCGACATTTATATATTCCTCAATCAGTAAATGGCTGCAACTCCGAACAATAGACCTTTTCCTATTATTCCTTTCAAATATCTCAAAATAGTAAGCACTTCATCAAAATGAACTTGCCTTCGCGAATGCACGAATTTGACTTATCATGCTAGCAACAAAAGCCATGTCCGGACATGTATGTGCCCAGTTAATTAATCTCCCAACAAGTCTTTGAAACTGATCTCTATTTAATACTTTATCAAGCGTCGCTGGTTCTAGTTTCAAATTTGGTTTGACAGGTGTTTCTGCAGCTTTGCACCCTAACAAACTTGTCTCACCAATTAAGCCTAGAACATACTTTCACTAGGAAACTAAAATACCCTTCTTCGATCATGCAAACTCCATTCCAATGAAATACTTCAAAGCGCCTATATTTTTTATTGAAAAAAGTTCATTGTCACCCCCTATGTTATATCATTTAGATAGAATACCCTTATTATGACACTTGTATTCCCAATGCTTTTATTTCATCTGCCATAACCTAACACCATTATATATTGATGTAAAATTACTATTATACCATTTAGTATTACAACAATGCATTAGTCAAACTCTCAAAAATAACTGGATCAAGATTTAAAACGAAAGACTAAAATAAAATGGAAAAAACCTGCCTTTTAAGCTTCATGTCATGTTTAACCATGGCTGACTAGACTCCATTAGCAGCCAAGAGTAAAAAAAAGAAAAGTGCAAAACCCTGAAAGTTCTTCCCCGTTGGAATGGCCAAAGGTACAGTCCAACAAGATGGAAATAACTCAACCATGATGGGTTTTTTAGTTTAAAGATGCTATGTTCACCCTACTACTTATAACCCAATAATTCCTGAATTAGATAAATTTGAAAACTTAATTAGAAGCTTCTTCTGGGGATTAAAAATTTTCATGTAAGAAAAGGGAAATCATCAAATTCATACTTTAAGAGGTAGCATGTTATTTATAAATAATATATTTTTAATTTCGAATTATTAAAAATCAAAATAAAATCGGTTTAATTTTCCAAATTAATAGAGCTACATCTTTATTTTCTAAAATAAATCAATAAAAAATGTTTTAAAATAACTTAATACTGAGACACAATTTGATCGTGGATCCTTCAAATTTGATTCTAAACAATTTGTTGGATTCATGAGTACTTCTAAACTCTGATTTAGAATATAGATTATTCGAAATAACACATAAAATTAATTTTATTTTTAAAATTTTAAAATTCCTTATTTATTTTTAAGTAGTTAGAATGTTAGATTTTTTTTTCTTCCAAAAAATAAAAGAAGCATATTTGATAATCCTTAATAAAAGATTAGGATTCAATCCATGTTTTTTATCCATTAATTTGCAATACACTTGTTAATTATTATTTTATAGCTTATTTTCAACTCTCTAAATAAAATATATATTATATACGCACGCAAATATATTTTAATTAAATATATATATAAATTAAAAAATTATAAATATTTAATATTTAAAATTTTTAAATGCGAAACAAATAAATATATAAATATTTTAGAAATAAATTTGATTAAATAATAATCTAAATTCCTGTTTAATCTGCAAAAATTAGATTACTGAAGTAACAATAGTACTGTTGGGTGCCGCGTATCAGATAGTCAGAATGGATTTTGTAGTTTTGGGTTGGGCTTGTCCATTGCTACGAAAACGTCAAGCAGAATAATCTAAATATACTTTATTCATTATTAATTTATTTTTCCTTTTATTTAATATTTTTAAATATGAATAATGATAATTTAATTAATTTTGAAATCATATTTAATTAATATTAAATTGAATTTTAATTCAAGAAAATATTTTTAAATTTATTTTTAATTCAATTATATATTAATTTTGAGATGTATTCATTACAATTATTTTATTTTAAATAGATTAATTATCAATTATTTAAAAACTAGTGATAACAAATTTTAATGAAAAAATAAATAAACAAAATAAGTATCTTTTAATATTTAAAGTTAAATTTGAACGAATATTAATTTGATTAATGGGAGTTTAATACCTATCATTAGTTCCTTTTCAAAAAAAACATATAATGTATTTTTTAAACTAACGCTAAGTAAGTTTGTTTTCAATAAAATCTTATGAAGGATAATTATATATATTTCGATTTTGATAAATTTCCTTTTTCCCAAAAACTTTTTGTTTAAGTAATAGTAATTAATTTATTTTAAATCGGGTAATTAAATTAAAAATTAAAATATTTAACACTGTAATTAAATTAGAGTATGACTTCATTAAAGTTTCATTTGATAGTAATTAAGATAATTTTAAAAATAATTAAAATCTAATTACTTTTGTAATTAAAAAAATTGTAAGTAAAAGAAAGACTAAAATGAAAAGAAAAAAATAATTAATAATATATATGTTTTTCATTTAAAACTAATTTTTAAATTACAGCTCATGGTTTTATATTTTTTTTGTTATTAAACTCTAAAATATAAAAGGATTTATATCAAATTAGATGACTAATGCTTCATTTGAATTTAACCGCACCTTCGATGCGATAAAATATTAAAGCAAATTTAGGGGCTTTTACCTACCAAGCTTAACGACAACTCAATAGTAGTCACTACCCTTTCAGTTAACTATTGGAATGGCAAGGAGCTATTAATATCCACTAACCCTTAAAGGGGTAAATCCACAATTCACCTCTTATGTTTTTAGTACAATTTTTTAATTTTTTTGAAAAAAATTAAATGATTTATAAACTTTTACTTTTATTAATTTATTTAATACAATAAACAAATTTATACACTTATATAAAAATTAGTTAATAAATTCAAATATTTAAATATCTAAAATAATATATATCTTAAATTTTAAATATTAAATATTATTAAAATATAAAAAAATAATTTATCAATATATTTTTTCGTTTTTAATAATAATTTTTAATTAAATCTCACTATCATCATTAAGTTTGTATCCAAATAACAAATTTCAATGTTAATTTTAATCTTATTATTAAAGTATTACCGTTATAATAATTAACCTCGCTATTACATTTATTTTTAATATCATTAAAATCAATCTTATTTTTCATCTAAATGAAATTTAAATATATTTTTATGCAATCTCGCCAGTTTAAATATAGTACTCTAAAAAAAAAAAAAAATTCAGGCCTCTTAGCTCAAACAAAGAAATGAAATGAATAAAGAATAATCCAATCTTTCTGCGCGAGAAAATTGCTACGTCGTAGTTCATTCAAGTTCTATCCTGTGGAAAGGTCTGCTTGGTTTAGGCCATGGGGAAAAAAGAAAGTAAAATGATTACAATTTGAAAGCTGATTAAATAGTAAGTCTAGTCGTAATTTTCTAATATAAAAAATAAAAAATATATATAATATCATTTTAATTATATGTACTCGAAAAAATTTTTTGATTAAAACAAAATAACTTATTTCTTCTTTTATATATATATATATTTATTTATTTTTTCGGGTGAAGAAACAATCGGCTTTCATTTGTTGGTTGATGGTATTTATGTTCGTGGCCGAACTAGGTAGTTATTATTTGAACTGGTTTGAGGTGATTTAAATTATTTATTTAAATAA
>JBBYHM010368147.1:0-18730 GCA_038381775.1 Adansonia rubrostipa | reverse complement strand
GTTGTGGAAATCCTTGCGTATGATATGTTAGCTTTAAGAACATTTAATCTAAAAAGGTTGTCTGATGAAAAGAGCCTTGCATGACGGGCCATCGAAGCTTCAGCATTTTTGCAGAAGACCAGATTATTGCTACATTGATTTCTGGAAAGATCACTAATGCCAAACCACTTGCGATTGTAACTTCTACAAATTTCTAGAACAAACCACGACGTTGTATCGCTTTAAATAATGTTTTGCCTTTTTATTCGAAGTTGATACTTAGTGCCTTTCTCTCTTTCGCTAACTCTGAGAATGGTTGTTAAGCATTGGGTTTTTTTGAATCCTTCATAATCGGCCTGACTTGGAGAGGAATCCTTCGTGTCAAAAATAAACCTCTTTTATTCTGTTCGTGTACTCCTTATAGATCTTCGTAAAGTGCGGTTCTCCTTCGTACAACTCTATCATCACCCATTAATCTCATAGTAAGCATAGAGATTAATGCAGACCTTCACAAAAGTGCATGGCTATAATGTTGACATCTCCTTTCTTATACTTGATCACATAGGGAAACATCTCTAAGAACTCCACCCACTTGGCATGTCTCTTATTTAGATTGCTTTGCCCTTTCAAATGTTTTAATGACTCATGATCCTATGAATCACAAACTCCTTGGGCAATGAATAATGTTGCCCAATTTTCAATTCCCCAATCAGCACATAAAACTTCTTATCATAGGTTGAGTAGTTAAGACAAGAACCACTCAACTTCTCGCTAAAATAGGTAGTGGGATGCCCATCTTGCTTAAGAACATCTCTGATCACTATTTTTGACACATCACACTCCACTTTAAAGGTTTTAGAAAAATTAGGTAATACTAGTATGTGAGTTGAACTTAGCTTTTCTTTAATTAAGTCAAAATTGCACTGGGTTCCTAAATCCATCTAAATTCTTTTTTTTTTTCATACACTATGTCAATGGAGCTAGAATGGTGCTGAAACGTTTCATAAAGCATCTATAAAAGGATGCCAAGCCATGAAAACTCCGAACTTGAGTAACATTAGTGGAATCAACGTTCCTTGATAGCTCTAGCTTTTTTTTCTTCAACCTCCATTCCATTTTGGGAAACAATATAGCGAAGAAAAACTAGACGATCCTTGCAAGAGGTGCACTTCTTGAGGTTGGCAAATAGCTTCTCTTAACTAAGCACACCAAACACCTATGTAAAATGCTCTATATGTTCATCAAAGCTTCTATTATAAACAATATGTTGTCAAAATAAACAACAACAAAATGACTAATGAATTTTCGCAAGACATGGTTCATTAACTGCATCAATGTGCAAGTAGCATTAGATAAGCCAAAGGGCATAGCTATCCATTCATATGACCTAAATTTTGTCTTGAAGGTTGTTTTCCACTCATCACCTTCTTTTATTCGAATTTGATGGTACCCACTTTTAAGATCAATCTTCTAAAAGATAAAGGAACCATGCAACTTGTCCAACATGCCATCAAGTCTTGGGATGGGATATCAGTATTTGATTGTAATCTGGTTAACATCCCAGCTATTTGCACGTATACATCGATCTATCTTTCTTAGGCACCAAAAAAGTTGGTACTGCACAAGGACTCATGGACTCCTTAACAAAGCCCTTCTCTATCAACTCCATTATTTGCCGTTGGAGCCCTTTAGCTTCTTTCTGTTTGCATCGATACATTGGTCTATTGGGAAAAGTCGAACCAAGTATAAGATCAATCTGATGCTCTATCCTATGGATTGATCGTAACCTTTTTCGAAGTTCTTCTAGTAGAACAATTGAAAATTCCTCTAATATCTTCTTTAGTTTTGGATGGATAGCCCCATCTTCACCTGAAATTTCCTTAACTATTAACATATAAACAATCTCATTGGATATTAGAGCATGTTTTACCTCTCATTTTTTGGCAAATAAGCTCTCATTTGTTCCTTTACTGATTGCCAACTAGTCTTGTATTACCTGAGAAGGACTGGAAGGGTGTCAATAGCACACACTTATCATCCTTAGAAACCTATAACTGCCTAGGTCTTCCTAAAAGCACATGGCTAGCATTTATCGATACCATATCATATGCTGCTTCATCCTTATACTTTCTAATGGAAAATAGAACCTTTCACCTATTCTTTAATGCTTATGTCTCCCTAAATGTTTAGCCATTACAAACAACAAGGCCATGGATGATTAGTAGTAGTGAGGTTTAGTTTTGTAACCAATGTGGTAAAGGCTACATGAGCACAACTCCCACGATCAATGATTAGACCAAATACTTTGCCATTAATGTTGCATTTTCTTCCACCGCTCCTCTTTTTTCTTTGTTTATACGACCAGATTATGTAAAATAAATAACAATTAACCTTTCTCAGAATGTGCAACTTACTTTTCTTCTACTTTTACTTCTGGATTCGATTCATCTTCACTAACGACTTCTTCAGCTAATTCATGGATGATCATTACCTTCTTATTAGGAAATTGAAAAGCCATGTGTCCAAACCCGATGCACTTGAGACACTTGATTTCATGGCTTCTTATTAAATGTTGGAAATTTTTAACTTTATTTTTTTCCTTTATCAACCATAGCAACCTTAGTAAAATCCTTTTTTTCTTCAGTTTTGCGAGAGAACAAGGTATATGGTTTCCTTACCTTAGACGTGCCTCCCTTACTTTTAATCTTTATTGCCAATATAATCATATCATCCAATATGGCATATGGTTGTAACTCCACTTAATTTTCAATCTTCTTATGTAACCCACTAATGAATCTTGTGATGGTTTGTTCTTGAGCCTCTTGCAAATTGCACCACATCATTAGCATTTCAAATTCTTTCACATAATCCTCAACACAATAGGCTTCTTTTTAAAAAGTTTGTAGCTTGAGAAATAACTCTTGCTTATAATATTGGAGTACAAACCTCTTTTCCATAAACCTCTATGTCGTGACTAGATTTTTTTTGTCATGTCTTGTTTCTGACTTTATGTTCTCCCACCATAAATTAACATCATTAGTAAACTCTAGATCTGAGGTTTTACCTTTTTAGCCTCGGTGTAATCTTGACACTCAAAAACTTTCTCAACACATTATACCTATTTGAAGTACTCTTTAGGAGTGCTTGTTCTAAGAAAAAGTGGAATCTTCATCTTGATATTATCATAGGTTCTTGGCTACTAACGTTGTCTTAGTGCTTTTTTAGGTTCATCTTCTATGCTTGGATCGTCATACTCATCACCCTCATCATGATCAACCCTTCATCATTGCAGCTGATTGCATTGTGGTATATTAATGTCTAATTTCTCCCCTATATGAATAAGCTGATCCATGTGAGTACGAAGCTCTTTGTTTCTGTGCTCAAGGGCTACAAGATGAGCTTGTTCAAAACTCATTCCTTATTGCAGTCTCAGATTTAATGCTGCATGGATCTCACTATTTTTAGACATGTTGCTTATAATTATAAAACCCTAAAAACCCTTGTTCTAATGCTAAAATGATGGGCTTTATCAAAATAAAGCTTAATGGAAACAGATGTTTTGAGGTTTTAATGGCTCAAAACGAAAATAGAAGACACAAATAAGAAACAAGATTTGAGAGTTGAAAGGATGGAAGGGATAAACTTTAAATTGATTGATAAGAATACTCGATATAATCAATACAAGGATTGGATGCCACTTTTAAGGATAAAAAACCTAAAAGATAAATCTCACAAACTTGCCACCAAAAATATTTAAGAAGAGAAAATAATTGAAAAAAATCAATAGCTTTATTGATCAATTTTAAATGAATGACAAATAAGCATAGGGTTCTTTATTTATAGTAGATGATTCGGCCAATAGTTTTTATAAGAAAAGGAAGCTAAATCCTAAACATTCAATTAAAATATTGCTTGCTCACAAAGGAAAATAAAGCGATCAATGGAATTAATCCTTGCAAGCTAGGGAATTTAAAACCGTAGACATCTGATTTTAGGCTTGGATAATTTGAGCTAGTGAGTTGGCCTTTTTGGCCATTAACTAAACTTTGGTCTGTGTTAGGTTGTAAGAAACCAAAATTTGTTTTTTTTTTTTTTAAATTTAATTTAATTTAATTTTTCAAGTTGAAAAAAAGTAAGAATTGAAATGGCAAGTTTGAAAAAAAATTATTTGATTTGAAATCAATGACTTAGGGTTGAATTTTAGAGATTTAATTGTAAGCTAACATCAAATATTGACTAAAATTAGGAAATCTGAAATCAATTAGGGACTAAAATTGTGAGATTTTATTTTATAATTGCTATAAATTTGGAAAGAAGATTAGTGATTGATTTAGGCTTTTAATGCTTAGTCCACCAACCTCCCTTATAAATAGAACCCAAGAATTTTAATAAAGACACAAATAAAATAAATCAGTAAAAGAAAAATATATTGAGAAATTTCTATAAAATCTTGAAGGTCATAGTAGTATACTGTGAAGCCTTGAATGAGGAAAGGAGTCATGTTTTCAAAGTATTATTTTGCAATTTTAGTTATTGTAATGCATTTTTTATAAATAAATAAACATTTTCAATTTTCGATTATCGAAAACTAGAAAGCATGAATTTTTCAACGATTGGTTGAGACTCTCAATTACCGAGTACGGCTTGCTTCAAAATTGATTTGGTGGCTTTTAAAAGGAATTAAAGTGTATTTTTTAGGCTAAAAACAAGCTGTCAAATAAAAAAAATTGCTTTAAGTTTAAAGGGACCAAGCTTTGGTCCCTACATGACTTGCGCAGGTCCTTCCACCCCCACATTATTTATTTATTTGTTTTTTCAATTATTTTTGTTTCATTATTTTATCTTCCATGTTTTTCTTATTACATGTGAGTCTTTTGATTTGAGTAATCTTTACTATTTTTTTTCTTTTTTTCCTTGCAATTTAAATGATTTTTTATACAAATTATCTTTATTAGTTATTTACTATTTCATTTAGTTGTTTATCATATTGTTTATTTTATTTATCTTTTTAATTGTTTCATTTTGTTTGTCAAAATCAAATTTCACTAAGCATGTATTTTTTTGACAATTTACAATGGTAAATCTCAATAAAATTTCATATAATAATTTATGCATTTTAAAGAAATTATTTATTTTCATGAAAATTAATTAAAGTTTTTTCGACGATAGAACTCAAAGAAGTCACAAATGGTTGACTTCTATTAATTTCTTAGGTAAGAAAATTTGCCTAAATTCCACCAGCAGGATGAAAAGTTTATTTGATAATTTTCAATATTAAAGATCTAGGTTAATTTTTATAACTTTGTAATAGAAAAAACCAATAAATTCGATGATGGAGTCAATTTAAGAAAGTAAATGGGTATCCTTAAACATTTTTGAGATGGGGAAATTATTCTTGGAATTCTACTAGTATGATGGAGAAATCTTGGAAAATATTTCCAATACTAGATTAACAAATCAATACCTTTTAAATCATATGACCTTTAGAATAACATTAAGCTAACTAGGTATTGTCTTTACAAGAAGTGTTGTAGGGGTGTCGATCCTTCCCCTCATATAATCGAAGTCTTGAATCCAGCTATAAATGTAGACCAGAACTTATTCCTTTTATGGTGCCTTGGTCAAGGATACGTTAACCTTAAGAATAGATTTATATAAGTGACCTAATCACACCTTAAAAAAGGATTAGTGGTGACTCCCACCTTTTACATTTACTGGCTGAATTTGCATATGGCATGTTACAACAATTTGGCGACTTCACTAGTGACATTGAAGAGTCAAGCCATGATGTAATTTGCCGAATACGAATCCGACATGCCAGACTTAAACAAATGAACTGTATCTTATATTGGGATGGGACTAAACTATTAGATGAATCGCATATCCAACTTAACCTTAGATGGTCATTATGAAATGACCTAATAATTCGGAGTTGCCACCAATCTAGTTTTGGCTAGGAGAGATTGATCACCTTCCGGCGCTTATATTCTAAAGGTTACGAAATCCTCAAAAACAAGCTTGAGGTCTATGTTATATCAGAGTTCGAATGAAAGTGTTTGGGAGTCAATTACAATCATGAATAAGGATTGATTCCTCCCATGACAACATAAAATCAGTACCTCTTGATTACGTCTTAACTAAAGTCTCGATTATAATCAGTTTTAATTTTTTGATATTTAATTATAATTCCCTATTCTTGAAATTATTTAAAATTAATATTATTTTTCTTGTCCTAAGAAAATCAGATTTTTATTTTTTTTTTTAAAAATCAAAATGTTTTTCATACACTTCTAGAAAACCTTGAGGGATATGAAAGTTTTATTTCTTGAGAAAATTGAAAATTCCAATTTACTTGTTTAAAGAGGGTATTCTTTCATATAAAATAATTGATGAAGTGACTTTCATATACTGGAAGCACACCTATGGACTATTTTAACTTAAGAATATTGGCTCAGATTTTGGAAAAATATTATATTGTAATAAACATATAAGCATATTAAATTATAAACATATCATGAAATGACTCCAAAGTACATATGTGAAATTGCATGAAAGTCTCTAGATCATAGAAAATGACATAAATGACATTAAAATATGTGAAATGACATAAAAGTCCCTAAGTCATAGAAAATGACTAAGATGACATAAAAGTTATGAAATTGCACCAAAGTCTCTAGATATTAGAAAGTGACCTCAATAACATGAAAATGCATGAAATCACATAAAAGTCCTAAGTCATGGAAAATGACATAGAAATGCATGGAAGTTGCAACATGGCTTTTAATATGCATGGAATCATTATTAAAATGACTTTAAAATGCATGAAAATGCATAAATGGTTCTAAATCACAGCAAATAACTAAGATGTTACAGACATTCAAGAAATCACATAACAACCTATAAACCATGAAAAATGACTAAAATGCATGAAATTACATAATAACCCCTAAATCAAATCAAATTAATAGAATGACCTTAAAATGCACAAAATTACGTAATAACCCTTAAATCATAAAAAATTACTAAAATGATCCTAAAATGCATGAAATTGCATAAATCGTCCTAAAACATGGCCAATTACTATAATAATCTAAAATGCATGAATAGCATAGATGGTCTTTTTAAGCTCTTACCACCCTTTTATGCACCTATAAACATTTTTCTCAACAAACGTACAAATATGGCATGAACATAAATAGATTTATCATTATGCATGGTGACATGGTTATAATGACAATATATTTTAAAAAAATGCATGGACATGTGTATCATGATAATAACATATGAAAATGTCATAGAATACATGGCATATATGATTTTAAACATAAAATAGCCCATCGTCATGAACGTACATAGGTATACCAACATGTATGGTAATGTTGCCATAATCATGATATTTTCATGGAAAATGCATGACCATGCGAATGATGACAATAATGTATGAAAATGTGAAAAAATGCATGAATCATACATAACATGAAATATGAGTGACATAGAAAGTTAACTAAATTTGAAACATGAAAAAAAATTAGTGAAAACCACATAAAAACTAAAGAAACTTAACATAAAAACTTTTGAAAACAAGTTTTCTTGATGAAAAGATAATTTTTAAGAGACTTTCAATAAAAATCAGCAAAGAAAACCAAAATAAAACATTTGAAGACCATAGCTCAAGATTTAGCCATAAACTTGGTTTTTACACCTTTGGCTCAAATAATCACCTAAGTATGGCTTAAGATCCGTAAGTTCACATAAAATGAAGAGAAAAATGATAAAAAACAAAGTAAAAAACAAAAAGAGAAATAACCTTGGATCAGACTTGAATAAAGTCTCTATTTTCTCTTCTTTTTTCTTTTTTTTCTCTTTTTTTTCTTTTTTTTCCTTCTCTAGTTTTTTTCTATTAAGAATCATCTTTTTTCCTTGTTTTAGACATCCAAGAGGTTTAAAACCTCCCTTGGCTGATCACTTCTCATCCCCCTACACTATTACCTATTTTTTAACAACTTATGCTACTTGATTGTAAGTAAACCATCTAATGCTTTTATGATTTGATCAAGAGGTTGAAATCTTTTAATTTGGGGCATGGATTCAGCTGATCAAAGTGAAGAAACTCAACTGTATGGCCTCAAAGAGAAACCCTTACCCAAATGGCCATAACCTAGTTCTATGCAAGAAAAAGTTTTTAATTTTAACCCAAAATAGTCGTCCATTGAAATTCAACCGAAATAGACTCAAAATGGTTAAAAAACAACCAAACAAAATGCCATTGAATTCCCAAGTATGATTAAAGAATTAATTTTATTTATCCTAAGCTTGTCCATGCATTAATGACTTGATCTATGTGAGTAGTTCTTATGCCTATGTTTTAATGTAAAAATGTTTGTGCAGGACCTCTTGTATGGTTATGAAGTGATCTAAGGCCATTAGGAAGAAGCAATGTAAGAAAACTTGGATGAAAAAACTTCTTTGTGGTGAAAATTGTCATATGTAGCGATACATTAGTGTTTGTATTGATACAAGTGCTTCGAAAACTAAAAATACATGAAAAACATGACGTTGTATCGATACAATATGGCCTTGTATCGATATAATAGGCATTGTATTGATACAATATGGCTTTGTATCGATACAATGAACATTGTATTGATGTAATGAATCTTTAGGCTTAGAATGAACAAAACATGATGATATATCGATACATTAATGAAACATATCGATACATCTTCGTGAATTTTATGAGAATGACATTTTTTACATCTTAAAGGTTTCCAATTGTTCAAATTGGTCCCTAAACATTTTAAACCTTTATTCTTCCCTTCTTGATGCCTAGTAATTTTATGGTTGGAAAGAGAAATATCTGCGTGAATACAACAATGTATTGGGCCTGAATATACCAGTCCTGTGGGAATTCTTCAGGCTCCAACAGATGGAACAAAACTGCTTTTCAAAGAGAATATCTTCCCTCTAGAGGAAATACTCATTTATTCTTTATTGTTATTATTTTTTATTCTTGGCTTTCTAATTAGGTCCCAAGATGGCAGAGTTTAGTCTGGGAATAATGATGAGTGTATTTCATCTAAAAAAGTCTCTGATTGGGCATGGTTGTTTGAAGGGGCCTAGACAAATTTAGGTGTCTACAAGCCATAGTTAGCCTTATAATGTGTTAGGTTTTAATAATAGACTTGAAATTATCTTTTCAAGTTTTTATTCATTGTATATTTGATACATTTTTCTTTTTTTATTAATGCTTGTTACTCTCCTCTTGCACATGAAAAGTTTAAGGTTTGGATTGGTCATTCGCACACACTCTCGAGACCTGAGCTCTCATGAGGTGTCAAACTTTGCATGGGCTAGTGAAAGACCTTCAGGGTGTAAAGTACCAAAGCTATATGAGGTGACAACCTTTGTAATGGCTAGGGAAATATTCTTACTCAAATTGAACTTTTCTGATTTGAGCCCATAATGAGCAAGGATTAGGGTGCCTTATTCATCCTCAATGGGTAATGTTAAGGAAAAATTTAAGGACATTTTTAGATTCATCCAATATCCTAAACCCAGCATATAAATAACACTTAAGAGGCCAACTTTAGGATAAAGCCATGCCAATCATCATATAGTAATAACACAAGTTAGGACACATGAAAAAACACTTTTTACTCATTTCAAAATGTATACTTTTATTATTTTTATGCTCTACTACTTATTATTATCTTTCTAACCATTTTTCTTTTATTTTTCTTTTTTTCTTCTTGCCTTTTCATGCACTTGTATCATCATGACATCATTAGAATACATTGCTACATAACGATTTTTAACAAAAAAGAACTTTCAAGTGACATCTATGGAAGTTTATCAAAGTCTGAATTTGCCAGGTACAAGTCTTCAGATGATTTGAAGCCCAGGTCTAAAGCAATTTGGCAAGTAGAAGGTGATTGTTTACTAGCTAGATATGTCTCAACTCTTTCAAAAAAAGTCCACCTTGATCTTGCACAAAATGACTTAACGATCTAATGAATATTTGGGGATCTTGGATTTTATCTAGGAATGAAGCTTTTTGGGGAAAATATAGAGACATAGCACTACTTCTTTTGATCAACGTGGACTACATCTTGATAAGAGCCATAATTCAATTTTGGGGTTTTTCATACAGACACTTTATAGTCAATGAGGTAGACATGACCTTGACTATTAAGGAATATTCAAAATTATTACTCCTTAAAACTTTAAACCTTGGCAATATATTTTGAAAAAGATGGGTTATGGTTGGAAGCTTGCTAGAATAACGAGATGAGTAAGATGAAGGTTATTGAAAATAAAAGGGAGGAAGTACTTGTATTCCTTTGAGGTTTCTTTAAGATTAAATTGTCAAAAATTCCAAAGAGGAGAGGGTCACGAGCATGATGGCTTTTGCTATTTATGGAATGGTCATATTTTCTAAGGTTTTGGGTTATATGGAGCTTACAATGATAGATTTTATTGATCAAGTCAAACACCAAATAAACGCAATGCCAACCATCTCAAAAGAAATAATCAGGTCTTTGAATCATTGCAGAAAAATAGGAGAAGGACGGTTCAATAGATGTGCACAAATGTTATACATTTGGATGATGAGCCACTTTGAGTGCAAGGAAAGTAGATTTCAAAGGTGATTTTTCAAGACTAATGTGCCTTTCAAGGAGTTTCACAACAGCATTTGGCTAGAACCTCAGATAAAAACTGAATGGGTGGCTTTCTTGAGAATGTTGACAAGTCGAGATGTGGAATGGAATGTATCTTAGATATGTCATAATCAGACATTATGCTAGTGTGGTAATTAGCCTTGGGTTTAGACTTGTTTGTGGGCCAGGCTGGATTTAGGCCGGGCTTGAGTATGGTATTAACATTAAATATGCTTGCCCATGCCCGGGCCAACCTAAAATATGGGCCTCAAATTTTGCCCAAGCCCATCCATACTTGTAAATAGATGTCCAAGCCCATTTAGGCTGGCCCATATTATATTTTTTATAATTTATTTTTTTAAAAATATTTTTTTTTAAATTTAATCTTTATTAATTTAATAATTTTCTTTATTAAGTTTATAAATATAAATAATTTAACTTAGTTTTTAAAGTTTTCACTATAATATTATATATATGTATTGTTTATATGATAAAAATTAAATACTACATAAAATATAAAATAAATATATATAATGTAATATTAAAACAGGCCAGGCCAGGCTAAGCTCAGGCTTTGAAAGTTAGACCCAAAGCGTGGCCCATTTTTTAAGCGGGCTTAATTTTTTTGTCCAAGCCTATATTTTGGGCCTAATATGTTTGTCCAAACTCTCCTAAATATTAGATGGACCTTCGAGCTTGGGTGGAAAGCCCAGCCCTTAAGCAAGTCTACTTAGGTTCCACTTCCAAGTTAGTGGGGAGTTATTAATTATGCACCAATCATGGTCTGAAAGTAACTAGTCTACAAGCAATTCATCCCGACGACTCATGGGCTCGACGAGATGGATTTTGCTTACATAAATAAAGGGGCTTTATAAAGAAAGGAATGTGTCATCAAAGCTTGTAAAAAAGCTGTTCGAGTGGAGCAAGGGAAGTTCATGAACCCTAACCTATGCCCAGAATATTCACAATACTTGATATGGCACATGAAGCGAGCCAAGGACATAGTTTTACCTTTTGATGATAACGTCGGTCTTTTAGTCCAAGTTATGCCCTTTGACCCTATGATAAAAATAGAACTGGCCAAGGGAAAGTTGCAAGAAGAAAAAGGATAAAATGGAGTAAGAAAACAATAAACTATGAGTAAGGATCAAGAAGCAGGAAGAAGAACAATCTAAGCCAAATAAAAAGATTTGAAAATTGAATCAAGACTATGACATATAGAAAATTGCCTTTAAAGAACTAGATTATATGGCTTCTCAAAAGGCTTCAAAGCTCGAGCATATGGGGGTAAAAAATGAGAAAGCATACATAAAATGTATGAGATGGGAGGAAAAGTGTTAAAAGTTGGTCCATTAGACTTGAAAGGTTAGAAAAAAAATATAGACATGTCCATCTCACAGGTTCAAGAAGAGAAGATCATCTTACACATCTATTTGACCAAATTGTCATAAACACTTCGAAAGTAGAAGAAATGCAATATAGGATTAATGAGCTGAAAGCAAGTG
Organism: Adansonia rubrostipa; assembly: GCA_038381775.1. Classification (NCBI taxonomy): domain Eukaryota; kingdom Viridiplantae; phylum Streptophyta; class Magnoliopsida; order Malvales; family Malvaceae; genus Adansonia; species Adansonia rubrostipa. Next base: position 6,588 of record JBBYHM010368147.1, on the reverse strand, counting down.
TGCACTCATTCTAACCTTATGGCAAGAAATTATTTGAATTCTTAGAAGAGACTCAAAATCATTATAAGAAAAATAATGAAGTTTGTTTGGATGCCATAGATATTAGGCTTCATTTCATGATGTTATTTCGAACATTGTTGAGAATAATAATAAAGTTTCTTTTTATCAATAATTGTTATGTGGTAGATATTCCATTTTTTGCATAACTCATTCATATTAATGACTATGTGATAGTTGACTTAGATGCATAATATCCTAACTCCCTAATATTTTGGTAATAAAAGGTTTAAAGATAGCTCATCGACTGAATTCATAGAGCAATCTGCTTTGCACTATTACAATACATGATTGTGAGTAAGAACATGGATAAAGAATAATCCAATAAGATTAAGAGAATGGAATAAGCATAAGAGGAAATGAAAGAATAACTAGCTTAATTGATGGAAATGATAAAGCAAATGAACAAGAAAAAAAAGAAAAATGGATAAAGACCAGATGAAAAAGAAAAACCAAATGACTTCATCCAAGTCTCCAGTTTGGTTATTGGGGAAATCCTTACAGCACATCCTAAAATGTCAGGGGTTATTATTTCTATGGTAAGGTCAAAGCCAATGACTTAATCTAGGTCCTCAATTTAGATGACCTTAAGGAACAAGAGAAGTTAAAACCTAATGAAGGAGAGGCAAAACTAGGTAAATGTTTTTCATCTTGTTTGAACACTTTATTAAGTTCAAGAATTTAAGATTTCATCATTAAGCGTGAGATTTAAGACATAATTACTTAGATTTTAGCTCACTCCAGCTTAAATTACTCATATTATACAAGAATTCATCAATTAAGTTTATGATCCTATTAATTTAAGCTAGCCAAACTAAGCTCCCTCACTTCTCTCATGGCCAAAAGCTCAAGTAAGCTTAAAAAAGTGTGATCTCACCTCGAATCAAGTAATTTTAACTGTAGACACTAGGATCCAATCTCATTTGAACTTAAATCATCAAATCCTAGGTAAATCTAGAGATTCAAAACTAGATCAAGTAATTAGGTATGTTCGAACATAGTGATTATCATGATTTCAAAATTAAGTGTAATAATCAAATCAAGCTTTAACCATATCAAAAACAAGTAGATCAACCTCAAATCAAGATCAAAGCTTCATTTTATAATGAATTTGGTTTAGCTAAAACTTAAGAATGAATTACGTTTGGCTAAAATTCAAAAGAACATGAAATCACTATGGTCGAACCTCATAAAAGCATGGAAAAACATAGATTAAACATTAATCATGCTAATTGAATTGAAATTAAAGAGATGCGAAAGAAATTATACCTCTTCCAAGATGGAAAGTGAGAAAAAATGAATCTTCTAGAATATCTAAAAGTTTTAAATTTATTAAAAATATGAATATCCACCCCTATTTATAAGCTTAAGGTTAGTGATTTAAGCTTAAATCACCCTAAGGTAAGATTAAATTAATCACTAACTTCTTAACTATATTAGAGAGAAATGACATTTATGCCTTTAATGAATGGATGAGCATTTTACTCATTAAGCACGTGGTGAAATTTGACTAAGGCTATTATTCCTATAGTAGTTTCGTCCAAAATTTTGTGACATCCAATTGATCATGATATGTGCATATAAAAATGCAATTGAATGTTCCATCCTATAGTAAAAAGGCATCCTAATGATTTCTTCCTAAAAAAATCTAAAATTTTTTATCTCGGACCTCTCAAATTAAGCTCTCGAGAACTTCAAGCATCTTAATTCCTAAAGTCTCTATCATGACCCAATCTTGATTACTCTTTTCTGACCTAAAATCCATGTTCAATTTCATTTTAGTCTAATCAATTTTGAAATTTGATTTATAGAATTCTTCCAATTTCAAAATCTAACTTTAGGCTAAAAAGTTGACTTATAGTTAGCTTTTGTCACTTTGTTAACTTTTGGTTTCAACTTCTAAAACAAGTTTTTTTTTTACATCTAGATGTCATCAATAAACACTTTAATCACCTTAGAAGACTTCAACTAGTCAACTTTGGACATTCTCGGATTTTCAGGACCTAGGTCCTGGTTTTCTAAGTCTGACACCTACTTTTAACTCAGACAATTCTCAAATGCCTTATTATATTAAACTAAGCTTATATAAATAAATTAAAAGCTAAATTAGACCTTTCTATCATCAATAACTCATTCGAGAGAATCCAAATCTAAAAAAATTTCATTTATCCCCTAAAACCAAGAAAAAGTCAATTAAGGGCCTAAATAAAGGTGTCTATAATACAATTTCCTCTTCTAAATTGAATCATTATAATAAACTATTCAAAATAAAAAATACAATGAAACATGATATGAAGACAACAGGGAAAATAATTAAAACATGAGATAGAAAAATGACATGAATATGACATAAATAGATGAATGTGTCAAAATATACATAGCAAAATAATGAAGTTGTAAAACTTTATATAAATTTATAGTACTACAAACATATAAAACATAACACGAACATGAATACAAAATGAAAAATAACATTAATACAATATGAATATATGAACGTGTTAAAATCTATATTAAAACAAGTTATTAACATATAAAAATTTATATAGATTTATAACACTTCAAACATACGAAAAATAACACCAACTTGATACTAACATACAAATTTTTTGTTTCTTGTTTTCTTCTCTTTCTTTTTTTTTCTTTTTCCTTTTTTTATTAAAAAATATGAAATACCTTAATTATCCCTACCCAATTTTTTAAATTCCTTATCCTAGTTGTCTTTAAGCAAGCTATAAACACTTAATTTTGTCCAAGCATTTATGGACAATATTCAAGCATCCCAAATCAACACCAAGGCTATTTGCCTGTGCCTAGGTCCAACTTTTGTTGTCCTAGATCAAGGTAAGAGTGATAGGGGAGGCAAAATTGAGCAAAACATGCACAACCTATTGAATGTATCAATACCTTATCCTAAGGTATAGATACGTTGGCTCAAACGATCAAAATTTTAAACATTACAGCTTGTACCGATACCCTACATTGATACAAAGGCTTGGTAGTACTAAAATTGATTTTTTGGCACTAATGTATCGATATATTAGGCCAATGTATTTATACATCATATTAATATATTGATACATTAACACTACTTTGGAAAGTTTAAGCTATTTTGCTTCAAAACTTGCACACTCATTTTCCATAATTATTGCTCCAAAAATCATATAATTTGAGGCTAAACCATGATGGATTTATTTTAAATGAAATTAGGTCCATTTATTCACATATTTTATTTTATAGGCCTTATTTTATTTAAATGCAAATGAGGTCACATTTCATTCTAATTAGAGAAGACCTAAAATGCAAACAATGATAAGATTGCTGGGGCATTTCATGTGAAAATTGAATTTGAGCAAAGGCACTTTAGGCCCTTGAATATTGCATTATTGATATTTTTGAATGATGAGCACATCATAGCCAATTAGGAGCCTTCTTGCTTCTAAGATTATAGGTCCTTGGCTAATAAAAACATTTTTCAATGACTAAGACACCATTTTTACTTGAAAAAAAAGAGCAAAAATGCCCTTTTAAAGGGTTTACGATGGCTAGCCAAAAGGAGGCTATATAGCCCTCTTTTTATTTTTTTTTAGATATATTCACATATTGTCTCTTTCATCTAAACCCTCAAAAAATTGAAGCAAAAAAAAGCAAAGGAAAAGGCTTGAATAATAGAAAAACGAAGGTAAATCTTGAAGCTCTAAAGTCTACCACTTTTTTTTTGTTTTAATTATATTTGGATTCATTTTAAGCATGAAAATTTCATATTAGCAATGCTTTTATGCTAGGCCATGCTCTGTTTTTTACTAGGTCTTGTGCATTTTTCTTATAATCGTCATTTTCTTGATATGTTTAGATACATGTGATGAATTTGAGTGATTAAATCCCTTTTTTTGATCCATGATTTTTAGCCAAACTCTTTTATTCATGCCATTGTATTTTGCTTTATTATTTGCATGATTCTAATATGTTACATGTCATATTACTTGCTGAGGATTTGTGTCATTTTGTATATTTAGTTAGGAAGCATTTGATGAAATGCCTCTAAATGCATGCTATATTATGTCTTGATGATTGATGCTATGTTAGTATGCTCATGTTCATGAAGTGTTTGGTGAACCACATGCTTACTTTGTGTGCCAAATCTAATTTTTTTTAAAACCCCTAAGCTATGGTTTGTCTAAACAATGGATTAACTATGGCTTATGTTTTCCACCATTTGATGCCATCAAACTTAGGGTAAATCAAGCCTGTTAATGGTTAGATTCATGGTTGGGAAAGGCCACAAAAATTCTATTTTAAGTCACCTCCAATTAATTTGTTTAAGTTAACTTGTATTGAAACTTGTTCTAGAGTTATACTTAATTGATTGTCGTTGATTTATGGGATAAATAGTTGCTGTATATGGGCTGTAACAACCCTTGGAAATGGCATTTTTTATATCTAATGTATGCCCAAGTTAGGCTTCTTAATGTTCAAAAAGAGCCAAAGAGAGCCTTCGGATGCTCGATAGCTTTTTTGGTTTCTCTAATTGGCTTAATGTGTGGTTTGTGAGTCGTCCATGAGCCTTTTTTCCTTAGGACATGGGATCGATTCACTAATTGTACTGTTAATAGACCCCCATGTTTAGGCATTCGAATGTTTGAGTCAAAATTTGCACCTAGATAACTAAAAACCATTATTTCCTTATTTTTAGTTATTAGTAGCAATAATTAGTCAGATTGAAAAATTATTTTCATGCCTAAAATGATTTCTAAACATTGTTAAAGATTTTTCTCTCAAAGAACTTTGGATTAGCTTTCCAAGAAGCTATTGTACATGACTTTTTAAATCCATATGAGGGAGTTATGATTTTTTATCATTTGTTATTTGAAACCTTTGAATTCAACAACTAGCACCTATGAGTACTATTTGTCACCCACCAAAGAATTTTTCTTGAATTTTTTAATGAAAATAAATTGAATAAACTTTTCTCTGGTCTATTATTTATGTCTTTTCAAGTCCAAATGAATCTGTGGCAATTTTTCTAAAATTGATGCATCGATTTCCTTGATCTGCTGCCATTGTTGCATTCAAAAAATATTTTCAAATAGAGAATGATGTTCTGGGAATTTCTCATTATTTTTCGATGAAGCCTTACTAAGTTACCATTCTAACAACACATTATTTGCCTTATTTGGGGTTCTTTTGAGTTAGAAATAAATTCGAGAAGCCCGACAACACGAATCTAGTTTTCCATCACATAGCACAAATCATGATCTCCATCTTTCCATTGTTTTGATGTGTTCGAATGTCGTAGGATAAGTTTGGTTTGTGTCCTGGGAAGGTTGTAAGTCATGCATTGGTCATCTAAGACTCAGTTCAAGGCTCCAGGATTTTTAAAAGATCGTTTCAAGTTTTTTAGAAATCCTTCTCAATACCAAATTTCACCTCTTTCCAAAAAAATAAAAAAAAATTATTTTACTACAATTACTAAAATTTTCACCAATTTTCGTTTATTTAGGTTTTTCAACGTTGTTTTCAAAATATATGTAAAACAATCAAGTTCTTCTCTTTCCCAGTTTTTATCGAAATTTATCCAACCAACCATCGACTTTTATTTCTTAATCACTCGTCTCCAAATCATCAAGCGATTATTTCTTCAAATAATTGATGACAATCAAGAGATAAATTCTCGATCAATAGTATTTTTCCATGCTTAGCCATTATTTCATGTGATACTTATGATGATTATTATGTATTACTAATTTCCTTTTTTCCATGATGATAATGATGATGACGACGATGCATTATGGATTTTAATTAAACGCTTTTCAAAATCATCAAGGCTATGTTTTGGGTCAAGGGCTTTGGGTGCCAATCTGAATACCCTTTTTAAATTTAACTCGAAAAACCTTTTAGCAAAACTCTATGCTTTGTCTCTTTCATGAGCGAGGAGCATAGTGAACTTTCAGTTTGTACAAAACCCAAGCTATTTCAAGAAAATTAATTCAAGCATTTGGGGGATTATACTAGAATAATGACAACTAAAACCGAAGAAAATGAATCCGAGATAATATATGGCAAGTTAGTACCGATTTAAGGTGTTGTGGGTTGCTAATCTTTCCCCAAGCATAATCGACTCTCGAACCCAATTACTTTCTATGGTTTTTATGCAAACCTTAAAATCAATCCTTTTAAAAAAAAATTTCAAAATTCAAAGAGATCTGTTTTAATAGGTATTTAATCATATCTAGCTCAAATAATTGATGGTGATTCTAATTTTTTTGCTACTTCTTACTACCCATACCAGAATAGTAGGATGAGAAATTTATACGATGATCACCCCTTATCTGAAAATGAAAACCATTTCTTTCTTCCTAAAAATTTTTAAAGTTGAATGCGCCCTTTTTCTGCAGGGCACGTTGCAGACACAAGGGAAGCGTAAATTGAAATTATGGCTTTTCCTTGCCTGGGACGTATTTTATTGTTAGTTATAGATTATAGATTAGTTGGTTATTATTTGAAAAAGAAAGAAAATAAACATTTTTAGAA